>VNJR01000144.1:0-41628 GCA_008042585.1 Drosophila punjabiensis
ACGCAATCGCAATCTCAATTCAAAAGTTGCCAGCTATTAGCAGCACTCATTGTTGGCTTTCCTCGCTGCTCTTTTTTGCAGCTACTGGAAAAGTTTTTCATGCCGTTAAGTCATTCTTGAGATACTCGATGCCTGATTTTCCACTCAAGTATGGCCTGCATTGTTGTTGTTACTGCTGGAAATGCTGCTGCTGTTGGCAATTGATTGCTTGAGTCATAGACCGCAACGGGTTTAAGTTGCCACTATAGATTTGAGACAATTCGAAATAGGAATACCCTTCTGGAAGTAATTTTCAGGGACTTTAAATATAAAATTTATTACTTATCACATAAATTAGTTATAACTTTTAATTTTTAGAGGAAAGTACAGATGATTTAAGTATCTTTTGAATTAATATTTTCTGTTTTTAGGGTATTGCCTGGTCGGCCCTGCTTTCATTGCACTTTTGTGGGCCAGGCCTTGCCAGTATGTTTGTCGCCAAACCGGAGCAGGCTGCTCCGGCAGCGGATTCCCGATGGCAGCGCCAACAAATTGCCACTCCAAAGGTGTTGGAGTCGCTGTCGCCGCCATCGTCGTCGCCGTCGTCGTCGTCGCTGCTGTCGTCGTCATCATGTTTGTTTGCCTTTTTTTGGTTATCGCTGACACAACAATGGGTCGTAGCTGTTCGCCGGTGGAGCGAGCGCTAACAGTTTTGGGTGACTGTGCGCGGGCTGGCGGGGCGTATACGTAATATTTGATTTCCCATTGCAATGCATTGGCAATTTGCGCCCCGAAGTTGATTGAACTGTCAATCGCCGGCGGGCATTGCGATATAGTTTCGCTAATTTCGTATATGTCTGCATTTATGAAGGCAAATCGGCCATTTGGCTAATTAAAATGCCCCCCAGTGCAATTTGGCCAAATGATATCCCCGGACAACTTGCATTATAAATATTTAAATGGACTCTGCTTTGGCGAATGGCTAATGGGGAGAGCCGGGAGTCGGCTTAAGTGGAGTACGGACTTCTGTCTACGGATTGCGGACTACGGACTAGGGGACTGACCACATACATATAAGGTAAATGACATTTAATTGGCCCACTCTCGCATAGGGGCGGAAATTGACCAATTGACATACATTTTTAAAGAGTGCGCCGGAAGAAGGATCGGCTAGGGGGCTGGGGCCTTCGGGGAAAGTAATTGCCGTTCATTGGAAACAATTTCTGGATTCGACCTCCTGCCTCGCTTCCCATCGACTTTATTAAATATTCAGACTCTTGGCTTCTGCAAATTTATGATTTCTTTTAGTCCCCTATTCTACTTCTGCCTCTCTGGCAATAAAAGCAAGGGGTGTACGGAGGGAATATGGCGGCGCAAGGCAAATAGCATCACGTTCTACAAGGCACAGCTAACTATAAAATTACACCCAGATATCGGAGATACAAAGCGGCGGGCAAACAAAACAGAATCGTAAAAAAATGCCGCACTTTTCTTTCGAAAGATTTTGCAATTTATTTCGTTTGGATTATTTTTGTATTTTTTTTTAGCTGTACATTTGCTTGCTTTTTTTTTGAGTCATGCTTGGCAATTGTTTTGGGGGAATCGCAAAACGGAATGAAACAGAGCTGCACTGGGAAAAATAGTTTGTTTTTATTTAAATTTAGACTTAAGGTTTTTAATGAATTCATCATGTAAATATGTGATTTTTATTGAATATTATTTAAATATAAAGCAATTTGTTTGGAATATTTACTACAAATTATTAAACTAAGTCAAATTTAAAAACAATAAACTTAATCATAATACAATTTTAGTTAAAACTTTACAACTCACGGAATGAGTCATTTTCGAACCTATAAATCATATATTTTCTTGATCAGCATCAACAGCGGAGTTTAAATTTAAATTTATATTTTAAAAAAATTATACGCTAATTTTAATTAGGTTTACAAATCGTAAACCTAATTAAAATTAGCATATCATTTTTTCAGAAGTGAAATTAATGCATTTTTGGCTTAGTCATGATCGATTTAAATTTAAGAAAGACTACTATATTTTTGTAATATTTTAACAACTAGATTTTAACTTACGCAAGAAAAAAAAATAATCATTACAAATAATGAAAATATTTTATGATTTATAATTTTTAATTAAATTGTAAAAAAAAAAAAACTCATTAAAAGTTAGTAATTAAAAATATATTTTCCATTGTAAACTAAAGTTGCGCAAAAAAAATCCCGCGAAGAAGACGGCGAGCAAAGCTAGAGAAAAAAACTTTTTATTACTCGAAATCTAACGGCGAGCCGAAACGAACGGCCGCACTTTGGCTTTAGCGGATTGTGGCTCAGATAGGGCGATGAGGGGGGGCCAAGGGGCCTGTGGAGCAGCGAGAGTGAGAAGGGAGAACGCGGAGATTCGGAGCCAGTTGTTGGTGTCAAGGTTAAGCGTCTGTCGGCACGAGCGTAACCAGAAATACGGGTCAAACGCGGATTCACAGTGGAAACGAAAGGCTTTTCCTTCGCAGAATTATCCACACACACACACACACACACACATACACATACATACACACACTTATACACTCCCCAAAGGCACGCGGACTAATGCGTCATCATAAATTCTGCACAAATGAAATTTTCGTGGCCAGCTGCAAATGATGGTGCAATTTGTATTCATTAGGAAATGATCATGCGATCAGTGGGAATCTTTACGCTCCATGATCCGGAGTACAGAGTCCGCGGTCTGGACCTTCAACCATGACCAGACCGCCTGTCTAACTGTTATCCCCATAGACTTTTATTGGCCAAAATGGAAATTGCCATAATAAAAATAGGAAAACCAATAACAATTGCGAAATCATTTATGCCTTACGGTTTTGTGTTTGAATTTTCAGTTTCAGAGATTTACCATCTTTGGTTTATACTCTTTGGGGTATTTTATTGGTTTTAAAAGAGATTTAATTAATAATAGTTAATGTTGATCATTAAGAGTAAGAAATGCAAATTAATTCGGCGAGCTAAAGAAGTTGATTAGCCATTTTTGTAATCATTAGGGAAACACAGAAATGGAACGTATAATTCTTTATAGATTGTATCTTTGAATTCTTCTCTGACTGCTTTGATATTTGTTTTAGGTAATATAATAATTCTATGAATTTACAAGTATTTGTATTGATAATATTTTCCTATTCATTGCTTTATATCAGAATTTTACTATAAAAATCATTGCAAGAGTTTTTTTTTTAACTTTTTCGAGTTTCCAGAATCCCCTTTTAAAGAGTATTCTACCTTCTATTTCCATCTAAACTCCCTTGTTCATTTTAAAGACCTCTGGTTTGCTAATTTAAATTTATACTGGTCGTTAAACATTTATTAACTCTGAAGTTCGAACGGCGGCTAGCTGCGGCCTGGCTGCTGCTCGTGGGTGGGCGGACAAATAAATCAAATCTGTCTAGCAGATAGCTGGAAACCTGCCCTGGCCTAAATGAGTCGAGAGCTGGCCAGAACTGGCGACTCCGTTTGATGTGAGCTGTCAATGTTTGTTTGCAATAGACGCCCTCGGCACCCCTACGAGTGGCTGTGGATGACTCCACCAGGCGGCACATCGTTAATCACTGAACCCGGGTCTGCCCCTGGACCTGGACCTGGACCTCGACTCCAAACCGACACCGAACCCGTTCTCCTCGCTAATTGATTTTTCAACTGCATTCGAGACACGTTTCGCCGGTTCCCCTGCCCAAATTAGAGGTGCTTTACACTTTTCATTTCGCATCTCCGTGCGCCGCCAGCGAAAGTGGCAGCCGGCGGAGATTTGTGTCCAAGTGTTCTGGGAATTTCGTTCGTCCGAGAGAGCGATTTCCAGCCAAAATCCGGCAGTTAATGGGCTTTTGAGTAGCTGAGAAATTATTGATTAACCGTCGTTTGGTCTTTCTCCTCTGTTTTTTTTTTGTTGTTGTTTAGGAGAGATGTTTATGGGTTAGGGGGTCGATTTAGCAGAGGAAAGCAAGCAGGCATCTCTCTCTTGAGTCGCATCAGTCAGTCCCTGATGAGTGGTCTTTGTTCTAAACACAATCATTAGCGGGGTGCTTCAATTACCTAAGATGAAGCGTGACTTGCGGCTATTTAAGGTTGAATTTTCGGCTATTGTGTTTTATGAGTGTTTTGTGGTTTCGAAGATAGTTTCCACTTGCCTTCTTAGCTAACTAGAAGATGCTACACAAGTAACACTGGTTTACAGTGTCTGGGATCGCGATTAAAAATCATGCATTAGTGAGCATTAAAATTATATTCAAACTTTTTTTTATAAAAATATATATATATTTTAGTTCTTTAAATTCTTAAGCTTGATCTTTAACTTCTAATGATTTAATGAATTAAATTACCCAACTGTTAAGCCTGATAAAGGTAGATGTAGATATATTACCATAAAAACATTTCTATTTAGTTTTTGGTAAATGTAAAATAAACTCTTCCCTTTGTAAGCCAGTGTAAATCCCAGAAAAGTCTTCTTCCCTTTAGTTTAAGACGAATGCCGCATAATTTAACAGGAAATCGTTAGCGAGCGCGGCGGCATGTTTAAAAATATTTCACGCCGCCGCCATGGAGAGTCGAGAGCCCCTCCCACCAGGCACTGGGCATTACTGCCGCAGACACGATGGCATTTAAATGAAACGCTGCTAGAATTAGAACTGTAAACAACATGTGTTGAAATGCCTAATTGATTGACTTGACTCGATGCGGCAGCACCGGCACCTGGCTGAGAGGGGAATAAAAAAGAAGCAAAAGTTGAAGTCGGAAAAGAACTGGCTTCGTCTTCGAAGGGGGAAAATTATGGCATTGGCATTCAGGCGGCATTTGATGGATTCTCAAAGTCGGGCCTAATGAATGACCAAGTACGAGTGCATCTGTGAATCGGAGTCTGGGGCTTAGTGAGTTGATTAGCCGCGTCTTGGCTGCAACGCGGAAGAATGCCATTAAGACACTTTAATGGTGCGCAGTTATTAAATCAATTTTCCCCAAGCTGCCGTTCACAATTTATTACTTAACTGCGCTCTTGGCCGGCCTCTGGTAGGCTTTTGCCGTATTTATGACTTTGCATAGCGACTCTGCCAATTACGACCGTCTCAGACAATGGCCCGTAAAGCATTCTAACACCGATCTCCGCTCGGCTCCAATGGCTTTCTGGCTTACTGGCACTCTCTAGAGGCTTTGGCCAGGCTCTGGCTTACTTGGCTTGCCAACTTTCCAATTGGCAATAAAGCATGCGAAACCGATGGCATTACTTCTTTCTATTCTTATATTTTTTTTTCTTCGTTTTACGTTATTTGTTGACCACAAACTGTTGATTACCGGACCGAGATACTGGCAGCCACTTCGACATGGCCATTTTCACGCGCCCTCCAACCGCAGCAGACACAATGGAGCAGAGGCGTTGTAGAATGCCCAAAAAAGGTATCGGCATTTTGGCCAAACTAAACCCAAAAAAAAGACAACTGGGAAAAAGCCAGGCTAGGCCTGTTGCAATTCCTGCACTTGAGAGTAAAAAGCCAAACTCCTAACGGTAGTTCCAGCTAACGAGCTAACGTAAATTAAGATCGCTTGTTCTGCTCTTTTCTTTTCTATTCTGTTCTGTTCTGTTCTGTTCTGTTCTTGGTTTACTTTCCTGGCCACCGGCAGCATCTTTCGTGGAACAAAAACCAAATGTGTTCGGCGGCAAAAAATAACCGAGAAGTAAACAAAAGATTCAGCCAGAAACAACACAGAACCAGAGCAAAAGCTGCGGCAGCAACATCAGCCATTCCCAGGGAATGTGCTTCTTTCGTTTTATTTTACTTTCCGAAAACGGAAAGGCGATGCAAAGACTTCACTCAACGCCAACGCACCGCCGAACGCATGGCTCTGTATCTGAATCTGGCAGCAGATCCCCCGACCCAATTTCCCAGCCCCAGTCCCAGTCCCAGTCCCGGTCCCGTTTCCCACTCTCCTCTGATGCATGCACTCGCTCCATTCCACATGCATCTGTGAGATACTCGCCTCATTTGCATGTGGGCAGTGGGTCAGTGACTGTCGGGAAATCTATCAGTCAGCGCTGATTCCTAGCAGTTCGAATGCTGGAAGGCTCGAGGTGGGTAGTTACTAACGTTCTCCTTGGTTACATATAGAGAAATGTGTCTTTATTGAAGCTGGGTAACTTGAGAAACAATATATCTCGCAGATTACAAAATAAATTGACTTTCCTGGAACTTGAATCTTAAGCATAGAAGTTATAGTTACTTTTGTGGCATTTAATAATTATTGAATGTTATCTAAGATACTTGTATCTTTTATGTAATTTTGTAATGTGCACTGTTACGTAGTTATGCCTTTTGTCTAGTCACTGTCTTGGACCACGCACTATTCCCCCGGATGATCTCTGATTACTTGTGGCTCCTTTCCCTCTCCGTTTCCATTTCTTTTTTTCCCTCCAATGATCAATCAGTGGGACTGGGGAGGTAGGTAAAAAAGAAAAACAAAGCGCATTTTCCCCACCCCCTCAGCGGGTTTTTTCTCCTTCGCTGAGTTCTACAAAAGTCTTCATCGGCGTGGCCGCAACTGTAATAAAGAACTACATACCGTATACAAATCGATTTCACCCAGTTCTCTGGTATTTTTTCTAGACTCTTACATGCAGCATATTTTCTTTTATGGCCTTTTGTTGGCGCTGTCCATCCGCCATTGGGTTCTCGATTCCCAGTTGCCAGTTCTTGGCCTGCCTGGCCAGAACCCATAAAAAACTATTGCCACTGTCGATGCTAAGGAAATCGGCCCAACCCAAAGCCAACCTAAGTTGGAAAAGTTTGAATTTCGATGGTTTTGGCCCAGGTTAGCGCTCCTTTTTAGCCGATTGCGTGCAACATGCGCCATGGCAGTTGCTGTTGTCATAAAAGTTGCCACTTTATGACTTACTTATGAAAAAAATAAATAAAAAAGAGAAAAACTGAGCTGGCCAAGGGTAAAAAACTCGTTGAAAAGCCAAGTTGCCATCTCACTGCGGAAATAGACCTAATGATCAATTAGCTCTGAATCGCGAGCCGTTAGCTTCCGACTTGTATACTTTTCCACTGGGAGCGTCTTTCGACGGAGATGGAGATGGAGATGGATTATGGCATCGGACATTGGACCTCGGCCATGGGCCATCGGGAATCGGGAATCGGTAATCGGGGAGCAGCAACTATGCGTCACTGCAATTAACCCGCGCCACTAATTGGGGATGGTTAGCTGGGCATAAAGTGTGTATTTTAAGGCCCATTACGGATGGCTTCCTGTCCCGCAACCGAGAGTGGCAATAGAAACTCAAATAGAGGCTGCGCCAGCCGAAGACGCAGGAGCAAGAGAAGGAGATGGAGAAGGAGCAGTTGGAGCTGTCAGAAGTGGCCCGTATGATGATTGCGCAAGCGACACATAAGCCAACTCCCCGAGCAACTCCAAGCTCCGACTTGCAACTCCCAGAAGCAGCAGTAACTGCTTTAATTGGAAATTGTTGCAGCAGAGGCATCCGCAGCAGCAGCAGCATCACCGTCAAGTGTTCTAGTTACGTGGCTGTCGTTTGCCTTCAATCTTTTGGCGCTCCAACGCTGCTCTAGCAATTGCATCACGCAAGGCGAAGTGAGCCGCGGAGCTGCCAACGGGTTCTGCAACGCTCCCATCTATCTCTTCCACCTCTTTGGCTACTTTCTAAAGCCTTTCCTTACACTGTAGAAAAATTAAATAACTCAGGCAGCTTCATTACGTAAAAAATTGAAGAGGAAAACTATGTATAAATGGGAAACTTGAGATGAGGCTCTAGCAAAGAAAATATTAATTATATAAATATTGTAACCACACTCTTGTCTCTAGTATCATCTTTCTATTTATTTTCTATACTTTTATCCCTCCCAGTGTGCTTTCTGTACAGCTTCAGTCTTCATCTTCATCTCCTCTCAGTTCGGTTCACTTGGTTACTGTGCTCAGTGTTTTTCCCCCGGTTTTCCTTTTAGTTTTTCAACGCTTTTTGTGCTTTTTGTTTAGCGCCCAGGTAACTGTTTCAGCATCGAGAACTGCTGATGTAGCTGCTGCTGCTGCTGCTGCTGTTGCTTCTGTTGATGCTGTTGCACAGTTGCGAAACTGGTGCAAGCTTCGGCTGCGTTTCAGCTCTTCTCCGGCTGCAAGTTTGCAGTTAGTTCTACTGTTGTCCGCCGTCGTTGTTTCTTTTGGGCTTTGATTTTGCAGCTCCTATGTATGACATTACTTGTTCACTTTTTTCCAGCCATTTTCCCATCCTACCGCCGAGTATTTTCCTTTCGCTTCAAATTGGAAATTAACGTGCTACCCGAACTGAGCTAAACAACTGCGACGACAACGGCAACGGCAACGAGAACAGCCCTTTGTTCTTAAAGTTTTTACAGAAATTAATTAAGTGGCTCGGCTGTGCCGGGAGAAGGGGATTTATAGAGGTTGTTAGGAAAGTTGCTGCCGCTAGTTTTGTGTTTTTGTGTCACATGAGCCAAAAGTCTATAAATTTGCAAGAGCCATAAAATTAGATCGTAAAATTCCTGTTTTTAGTGCACATTTATAATGTCACTAATTAAAAAAGCGGATACAGCAACCAGAAATTACTTTGTGGAGCATTATTTTATTGCCAAAGATGGGAATCGCTTGATTTACGACCCTTTGGGGATGATTAGTGATATGAGAACATGGGAGAACAAGCTCGGAAACCCCTTTAAAATGTGATGTTCTTCCTGGTTAATGTGACACCCGAAATTAAATGATTTTCTGTTGCCCCTCGCTTCAATGCCGCCATCAATATCTCGTTTAGACACCGTTTATGGCCATCAAAGAATCATTTATTACCGAAACAGTTTTGTCAAATTTCGATTGTTAGGGGCCGCGGAGGCCAATCCTTTTAGCCAGAAACCGAGTGACGAGAGAGCAGAGGACCAAAAACCAAAAACCCGCTGACAGCTGCCGCTCATCGCTGATGGATGGGCGTTTTTCGCTTTTCGACCGCGACTCGTGGCCCGACTTTGCCGGCGATTAGAGGCGGCTGAAAGGGTTAACCAGGCGGATTTCGACTTGGGGTGGGACATGGATCTGGGGAGCCTTTTATCAGCAATCTGTCAGTGTGGCAACAACATCATCATCATCCGCATTTGCGGCATCTTCAAAGGCCCCGCGGAGCCGAGCTGCGTGGTCGGCGTTTGACGTTGAATTTACAAATTACAACTAATTAAAAGTTGATGAGTCTGCGTGAGTGAAATCAAGCGCAGCCATCTCCCGGACGATTTTAAATTTCCTCCTCTTTTCCGCCGATAAGCAAATGAGGAAGTCACAGCGGTTCTTTGGAAAATGTTATTTATTTTTCTGTTCATTTTTCCCTACTTTAGTTATTTGCGCAAGTCATAGCCGTCCGTGTCAGTCGAGCGTTCGCCTTCGCGTTCGCGTTCCCGGTTCCCGGTTCCCAGTTCCCTGGCCTCCCTTCCTCCTCGTCTGACTGATGCCTATCTGGGATGTCTATGATGGGGCAGTTGTCCGCGGAACCGGCGCTCGGGGTGAGTCCAGGGGAGACCGGAGTTCCGGAGGGGCATCCGTGCACAAAATAGTTGTACAGGAAATGTTTTTGTCAGCGGTGCAAATAAAATTTCACACGCAAAAAGCAACCGATAAAATGTGTGACAAAGTTGCAGTTATAACGGCCAGTAAATACTCAGATACTCTTGCTTTAAAGGGTGTTTTCGCAATTTAAATAAAAATGTCAACAAAAATTTTATTTTGAATCGTATTTTAAAAACTTCTGAAAAGAACGAAAAATGCAATTAATCAAAAATGTTGGGCAGGAAGGGAAGTTAAACAACTGGCTCAATATGAAATGAAAAATAAAGTCCCATATTTTCCTTTTCGATTCTAAAACAAATATTAAATATTTACCTCAACAAGTTTTTTATTTATTTATTATTTCTATAGACTTCCTATTACTGGAAGTATTTTTAGACACCCACTTTCCCTTGAAATCTACGAAAAACATTATTTTACATGACATTTCTGCTCAGCTTTCAACTTTAAACTGCCATCAAATCAAATTCGTTATCATATCCGAAACTAATAAAAGAAATTCCGCCACAAGGAAAAAGGAAATATAATAGACGAAACGCAATTTTTGGAGAATGAGAAAGTTTGTAATAAAAATATTTCCAGAAATAGTCGTAACTGCGAAAACATTTGCTATGGCAACTGTTAAGATTTCCATAGAAAGAATTTCTTTTTGCTCAGATGAAAAAAAAGAAGGGCAGAAAGTAAATGCGCAAAATGAAAACATTTTTATGCCGATTTGTGTGGGAAAGAGCAACGAAAATGATTATGACAACGATGATGATGTTGACGATGACAGCAGCAGCAGCAGCAGGAACATCAGCAGCAGGAGAAGCTGCAACATCAACAAGAGCAGTTAAAGTTGCTGCTGCAACAACCACAATGGACCAATAGCCTTAGCAAAACAGCCCACAGAACTTATTCTACACACCAAGAAACAAGAATAATAAAAACTTTAGCTTGAAGGACAACGTTTGTAATTTTAATAAAATATTTCAAGAGTTGGTGAAGCACATTTTAAAATAAATTGTAAAAGGGAATACCAAAAGCTATGTTGAGGGCTATTCACTAATATTTAAGACTTAAATTATTTATTTTTAGCTGTTCTAATTTTATTTGTAATTGCCTCAGTTTTGTTCTTTTATTTTTAACACTTTACAGCTTGTTAATTATTTTTCCTGTGTAAACTAAGAATCAAGAGAGCTAGACAGTTAGGTTATCGCAATGGCAACTTCATAATTAAATATTGTCAACATGGACAAGCCAACTACACACAATGTTGTTGCTGCTGCTAGACCCTGTTGCCGTGATTCAGTTCTGGCAGCTGAGACCGAGTGCAATTTGATGAGCTGATAGTTTGCCAGTTGCCATTCTGCCGGCTGGCCGACAACAGGAAGTGCGAAAACTATTAGTGGCACTTATTTATTCATTAGAGCCAGTTAGAGACACCCAGCACGGCGCTCCAATTATGCAGATCGCTGGCAGGAGGTGGGATGGGGAATGGGCATGGGTTGGGGATGAGGTTGCATCGGGATGCAGGAGCACGCCTGCTCATTTCGCCATTTGCCCATTTGCATAATGATGATGCATTGCTCAGGAGGTGTCATTGCACTGTTCGGTTCGGCTCGAAGTAGAAGTTGACGTTAAAGTTCAATGTGCGTGATGAGGTCTATATAATGGGGCCTTTAACCCCCACACTTACCTGCTTGATGTCTTTATAGGGAGGCCCGGGGTTTGGGCCTTGCCTCGCTGTTTTACGGCTGGCAATCACTGGCTTATCAGCACACACAAATCAGAGCGGATTCCGAAATATTTTTTATGGACGAGCGGAGAGAGCACATTCATAGGTATATATGGTGATTGTATGCAGAAGATGATATTTTAAGTGGAACCCTCCTTCTACGCTTTTATTTCCTGCGCCACATGGGAGCGATTTCCAGGGAACTCAAGCTCAAATTCAAACCGAGACTCAAGAGCAACACACACCGCACAGCACACACTGCACACGCACACACAGCCGCACACACGCGGGCGGGCAATAATAAAAGCGTAAATGCTTATTTATTTGCAAGTCGTTCGCAAAATGCGCTCTTGTATAATTTATGAAGCCCGCGCACACGACGTCGACGCCGCTGACCGAAAAAATCGAAAAAGCTAAAGGAGCTCGACGAAAGCGAGGCAGTAACAAGCAACAAAAAAAATAAAGAACCGGCGAAATTGAACTTTTTTATTTGATATATTCTTCCGTTGACTTTATTCTCATTGATGATTCTTTTTAGGTTTTAGAATCGGTCAAGGGACCGCCATAAAAGTTCCCCTTCCGAGGGTTCGAGTCCGTCCATAAAGGCGCACACAACTTGAGATTGTCCAGTTCGCTGATGTTCGCTATGCGACGATATATTTTGATTTTTGATTTTCACCGAGGTCAGAGTTCAGCGCTGCACAGACTGCACTGACCGAGAGCGTTGGGGCAACTGCAGTCCATCAATCACGAGGGCAATCACGACGATTGCCAATAGCCGACCAGAAATCGCTGATCAAGCGACCGAAAAAGAGCCGAAACCGAGACGGAAAGCCGACAGCGACGAAACCCGAAACTGCTCACGATTCGGCGGAGCAATCCGGACAGAGGGGATAAGACCGGATATGGCGCTGAAAGCGTGCGATTCGTGCGACGGTTGAACAGCAACTGAACGCACAGAGTATCTCGTAGATACTCCACGGCCTGCGGCCGTTTTGGAGCCGCGCTGCTGAGCCCCCTGTGGAACCCGTTTCAGAGTGGACCGCGAGCGAGTGTGGATGGTGTTGGGGGATGGTTTTGGCGCCAACTTTGGAGAGTTTCAAATGCCGGCACTCCGAGTGGAGAGCGCGAGAGGCGAGCACGTGGGAAATGGCTGAAGCCGGAAAAGTTAAATTTAGGAAAAAGGGTTTTGTCAATAGAAATATTTAAATTTTGTTTTAAAAAGTATAAGTTATATACATAATTCCAATATTTTTCTGGGAAATTCTGCGAAATGTTTAAGATAAACTTCTGAAAGAAATCATTTGTTTCTGTCTATTTAAAATAATTCTAGGGCATTCTAAATATTGGTTAAATAATTTATTGATGAATTATCTTGTGTGCAAATATTAAAATATACAAATTTTTTACTATTTTTATTTATTGTCGACTTTTAACGTTAATAATGGTAAATTAAGTTTAAAAATGTTCATATTATATTTAATTTTTATCAATTCCTTCTTGATTTTCTTTTAGTCTTCACCTTGTTACGAATGAGACGAGCAAAACAAACATTGAAATCTGTGTAGAGTCGGAGAGCGCATGCGCACACTCAGTGAGAGAAACCTCTTCAGAGAGCAAAAAGAGAGGAAGAGAGAGCCAGCACCAGCCGGCAAAGTCTATGGAAACAAATGCCTCGAAATTGACAGGGGCGGCAGTTGGATTTGGATGAGCTCGTCAAGGGGGGAGTGGGAGTGGTAGTTCCACAAGGTAAGGGGAGGGGGAAGTGGGAGCATCTGCTTTGTATCTTGCACGCCGCCGAGGCATTACGCGCGAGTGATAGCCAAAAGATACTTCCCCCGCGCATCCACAACTGCTGTCGAGCGCATTAAGTGCGCTTGTAGCTGTCTATCAGACGGCCATGAATCCGACACAAATCACCCCACGGAGCGCCAAGCGATGATCCACCGCCAAGTGGAGGTGCCGAGGATCCGAGGAAAGCCTGCCGATTCTCCTGTCAGAGATTCTGTCTGCAATTTGCAAACCGCAAGTGCTCGAGACACATCGGAATTCGCATTCTCCCCACCAAGGAAATCGCACAAATCCATAGATCTGTAAGTCCAGAAATGCACACAATGCACACCCAGGATCCACACCCACTCGAACTCTTACTTCCCTCATCCCACCCATCGATCAGTGGTCATCGGTTGAGGAATTTCCTCAGAAATATTTATCTACGCTAATTTCCAATGCTTAAGTTGTGCAGGTTGTGCACTGCAGAAAATGAGTCCTTAGAATTAAAAAATATAAAGTAAATTTTAAAAGTAAGGCTACTTAGCTTAAATGCCTTGCAATCTATTTGCATTTATGAAAAAGCTGAAAGTTGGTTAGATATTCCAATTAGTAATAGAATTAAGCTCTAAAAACACACCCTTGAAAAATGCTTTAAAAAATCTAGGAAAAGGAAATAGTAAAGCCTGACCAAAAATTTGAAATTTAAGTGACCAAAATGTGGTTGCATCTATATACATATATTTTTAGAGTGCAAGGGAAACCGCATCATTGGCTGCCCGCAATTTTAGCTGCTCGCGTGCCAGTTTGTTGCCACATTGCAGCAACATCAACAGCAACGGCAAAAGGCACATTGCAACATCGCAACATCGCAGCATCGCCCATCTCCGAACGCCTTCAACTTCCCATAGAAACATTTGGCTGTCCGTTTTTGGCCACTTACTCCGAGGCCAGAGAGAAGAGACTCCGTCTAAGGTCCCATCCCATCCTCATTCCACAGCAGAGATCTGTGGTCGGGGAGCTCTGGCGTTTGGTTTATGGTTTATGCGCCGCCGTTTTTGGTCTATTAAAATGATTGCAGTATTTACGTAGCGCTTTTCAGCCATAATTTGTATTTGCTATGCTCATCATCATCATCATTGGAGTCCACCCTCCCCCAGCTCCATCCCAGCTGACCATCTCTCTCTGCGGTTTCAGTCTTTGGCCCCGGTATCTTGCGTTTCCACAGCCCCGGGCGCTTGACCCTTCCTGCTGCGTCTATGCTTTTCTATTGTTTATCTGCAACGAGCCAGGCCCAAACTGGTCTGGGCTCTGGGCTCAGCTCCCTTCCATGACTGTGGTCCTGCTGCTCCTCCTCCACCTCCTTCTCCCGCCGTTGCGTTAATATTTCTGGCTTTATCGCCGGCGGCGTCACATTGGCGTATTTACCCATGATTATTGATCGCTTAATACGAATTTGCTGCTCTTCGTGTTTATTTGTGCAGCTTAGGAGCAGAGATACTGCTGCCTCAGTGTCGGGGGCTCTATTTTCTGGCATAAATATTTGTCGCAGCGTGATCAATTACAGCTGGCCGGGCTCAGCCGCAGATAGAGTGTCGTTGACTCTCTCTCACTCTTTCTGTATGTGTGTGAAAGTTGATTAAAATAATAATAATTGTCTGCCAGGCCGGGCTTAAGACTTTCGGTTTCACAGACTTCACGACTTACTGTGCGACTGACTGGCTTCATTCAAGTGCCAGTTATGCGATCATTGCAGACATAAATGCATTCTCATGGCAGAAAAAAAGTGGAAAAAAACAAGAAAGTCGAAGAGGAGGCTGGCGGATTTCAAAGTCAATTGACACGCCCACCGAGGACATTGAACTGCCAGCCAGGGACTGAAAAGGTGCACTAAGAAAAAGGTATTTTATGATGTATTTTTTCTATAACAAACTGTCATGCAAATATAAAATATAAACGAATCTTAAACCGAAACTTTCTCATACCAACCATGAAGTTACTTCGTTATTAGCAACAATTTAAATACCTTAGAATCTCCAAAAATATTTATTTTTTCGGTGTACCACAAAATAACCAGTTTAGTGTGGCACATTTTTTGTTCGAACTTCCGCTTAGCCAGAACGCTGCCAATTTTGACAGATTACAAGGCAGCGAAAGAGCCTGCGGGCCAGTTTTTGGTAAGCCACCCGGCCATGGAACCCACGGAGGATCCAAAGAGGAACCCTAATCAATGGGCTCAGTGCAGGCGATGCCATTGAACCACCACCGGTATGGAATCGTATTGCAGTGGAAGTGGGAATTGGCCCCGAAAAATGCGAGTTGGATAACCGAAATGGCCAGAAGCAGCATCAGAAGCTGCCCCGCTGCTTTCAATTACGTGTGCTGGCTACCAACGAAAAAAAATTCAAGCAGAGCCAAGCAAATTTATGGCCAGAACAGAACCAAGCTTCGCCCCGTTTTGGCTGCATTTAAAAACACGAAATCCGCAGACGCTGCCAACGATTAAGCACCGCAAATCAAAAGCCGGGCAAAAGTGCAAAAGGAAACCCCGAAAAACCCCAGAAACACCAGAAACCAATGGAAATCCAACACAAGCCCGCAA
This sequence comes from Drosophila punjabiensis, assembly GCA_008042585.1. NCBI lineage: Eukaryota > Metazoa > Arthropoda > Insecta > Diptera > Drosophilidae > Drosophila > Drosophila punjabiensis. Next base: position 15,698 of record VNJR01000144.1, read on the forward strand.
ATGACAAATGTTTGCACTGAGAGTTTTGCTCAAAATGCAACAAGAAAAGCCCGAAACGACGTCTGGTGGCTGTGGAAGGAAAAAAGAAAAGTGAAAAACGGGCGAAAACAAACATAAAGTGTTGAATGCTGGCGGAAATCACTTGAAACCGAAAATAAATCAAAGGAAACAATAATGGAGCACCCGCAGAAACAAAGCCAAATCGAAGTGAAGGAAAGGCGGAAAATATCGCTGCCAGCTTCCGCCATACCCAGTGGAAAAGCGTACAAAATTTATAAAAAAAAAAATAAGAACCACAATAAAAACGCCGGGAATCTGCAGAAATAATAAAATAGAATGGACCAAAAACACCAGCTGAAACAGTTGTAAAAAGCCGAGCTGTAATAAACGAGCCCGGGATTCAGCTCCAGCGGAATCAAATGCATGACAAGCCCTCAAGCCATCCAGCCGCAAGGATCCAAGGACCCGGCCCGGTGTCCTTGCCCGGCGAGTCGTGTGATTTATGTGCCATTGTCCGGTGTCCAATGTCCCGAGTCCAATGTCAACCTGGCCGGCATCAGCTCCGTCTACTGAAAGTCTGGGCCAGCCTTAATTGCAGTGACGGTCAGCCAGGACACGCCTCCCCAATCCCACAATTACAGCGGCGACTATTACTCACCTCCTCCAGATGGAGATGGAAGCCTTACCGACGCTCAAATACCCGGTGCAGATTGGTTGCAATAAAACAAAGGTGAGATAAGGTGATACCTGGAAGCGAGTGCTAAGGTTGGGTTCTAGGAAAGGCATAAAATACGGGGAACTGATTGCGCTTTTGATCAAAAACAAGATATAAATTCTAGATGTTATACAAATGAAATGAATTTTAAATAATACTTAACAAACTATTATTGTTAAAAAGTAAATAAATACAAATGTTCATGTGTATTCATAATATTAACATTCTTAACTTTATATCCCTTCATTACAGCCCATAATTAGAGAGCACTCCTTGGGCTTAATCTTCGGCGCTGCGCAGAACAACGCTCGATTGCCGTTTAAAGGATTATAATTTTTGCATTCGCCCGAAAAACTAAAAACTTCAGACGCAAACTTTGCAGACAGTTTTTGTGCCATTTAAACTCCCTTTTCGTTTCGGTCGCTTTCACGGGGAAAAGGGCTCCAGCTCCAGCACAAACTCCAGCTTCGTTTAGTTTTTATTTCGCCGAACGGCATTTGAATTCAAATGTGCTCTTAAATCGGCTTAGTTTTGCGAGCAGCTTTTATGTTCCAGGCGGCTTAAATTAATGCGCCAGCAGGGCTCCGGCAAAACAAAAAGCATTGGCACTCAAAAAATGGAAATGAAATATGAAAGCTGCTGGCAGCGGGGATGCAGCGAAAGGTGATTAAATAGTTGAATGGATTTTCCGCACTTATATGGCCTGCTCCCGGCGAGGGCGCCAGTAGTGAGTGATTTTAATTGATTTCAACTTGGCCAGCCACTGTGTTCGTTAGCCTCCTCCGACTCTATCTAATCAACGCCACTTTCACGCCCACTTACAGTAAAAATCACTGCAAAGTGTTGTGAAAATGCGATTGTAAACATTTTTAATATGCCTTGTTAGTGGAGTAGATTGCGGCTTTGTCGAATCACGGCATACCCTTTATGGTACCTTATTTTTATGATGTGTATAAATTTGTCAGGGGAAAAGCAAATAACAATTGTTATAGTATATCAGTAAAATATGATTGGGCTTAAAGCTAAGTATATTCCCTTTGATATCTGCCATAAATTCGTCTAAATAAATTTTGTTGAAAGGTTGGTTACATACAATGATTAGCTTAGATAATACATGAGCATTTTATACTTAATGTACATTTAAAATATTTAGAATATTGGGTATTCATTTTAATATAATATAAATACTTGTTCTTATTATTTAGTATTCCAACTTCAAATAAATCTCAAATGTTTTCAGCACGTGCTGTGTGGTACTTATTATGAGTGGTTGTAAATATTTATGGGTTATCTTTGACGCAGTCAATAAATTGAGATTAGACATCTGTTGAAACAATAAAACCAAAAAGCTTAAATAGGCAATCATTTGAGGTATTTAATAAATAATAAATAAATATTGAATATATCTCTAAATAAATAAGAATACATAAGCAGGCATAAGGTGTAAGTGATATTAATTTCATTCTTATAATTAAATTAGTGTTTTATGTTACTCAGGCCTAAAATAAATTATTCTACCCACTATTTTAATACCATTTCCATTTAAAGAACCTCCAGATGGATCACTCTATATTATAAATCATACTTGTGGCCATTAGATAAACGTACAAACACTTGATATAGCCATCCATTTGCCAGCCAAAGAGTCCAATCTGCCGCGATTTCGCAGCTATCTGCGATGTTGTGGGCCGCCTGCTGCACGTGCCACGTGCCTCCGGTCCTCCTGTCCTCCGAGTGCATTAATGAGGGAGTGGTGTGTGTTTGTATATATATTCGAGATGGTTTCGGGGGGAATAAGACGAGGTGTGGATGCCACAACAGTCGCAGTCATGCGTAATGCACTCCGACGTAGTTTTGTTTTGTGCGTCGTCTGTGCTGCTGTGCAGTCATAAATTTTTATGGCTATCCATGAACAAAACAGCGGGAGGCGTTCTTGTTCTGGGTAAAACAGGGCGGGCAGCTCATCGCATCGAACTGCTGATTAAAGTGCTGATGAGGAAGGGGATTCTATAGTGGGGGGAACTCCAGGGGTTGGAGTCGGTTTCCTCAAGATGTGGTGTCGGGGATTCATTAGACTCCTCGCGCACTTTACAAAAAGGCGAAGACAGTGATGTTTTTGGGACAAAGAAGATTGTCTAAAGAAACTGAGCTTACTTTATTGAGGGTTATTTCTTGGAGATCAACTACAATAAAATATAATAAAATATGTAAAATACTCTATCCCATCTTTTATTCACAATTTATAATACCAACAAATTCTTAGATTAGAAACAAGAAAAAGGGGGCCAATACCTTCTGCCTCTGTTGTCGAGTGCCTTTTTTTGGGGTGACTCTCTCCAGACTGAAGTACTCATCCACATCCGTTGGCTAATCAAATCTGGCCAAGTCGTTGCAGAAATATTTGTGCCAAAAATAAACCGACAGCGAACCGCTTCTGACAAGGGGTCATCATCAATTATGCGATCGATCGCCAGCGCTAACTGTGAAGTGCGACAGCGAATATCTTTTGCTACTAGTATGTACTAAAAGAATATAAATAAAGACCGCCGACTGGCGTTTCGCTGGCCACTTAATCAAAAAGCCGGGACATGAGCAAACATTTCGTACTTTAGCACTCTCTCTCTCTCTATCTCTCTCTCTCTCTCTGTGGCGGCAGTGATAACCGCAATTAAAGGCATTACACGGCAGGTGAGGGAGAAGCCCCCAGCACTTACAGGCGCTTTTGGCCAAAAGCGATAAGAGGCCAAGAGCCACCGAACAATAATTGCCCGAACAAGCTGTCATGAGTGGCGAGGAATTAAAAGCTACTCGCAATTAAAATAAATAAGTTAGTAATAGATATTACGTAGAACGAAGCGGAGCCGAACCCGAGCCCGCCCGAGGTCCGACATCCGATATTCTTGGATGTCCGCGAACTTGCAACTCGTCGCCAAATAGCCAAATAGTTGATCGGGAAAAGGCCAAGCGAATGGCCGTGAAATCACAGCGCGCGCAACTAAGGAATACAAAAATTAAAAGGAAAATCGTCGGGAAATTACCAACTAATCGAGACTCGTGATTCGGTGCAAAATATGACGCATTGGAGAATGGATATATTCAGATTCTTTACATTCTTCGGCTTTTTGGGATTAACTACCTCGTTTGGGATCGATCTGAGTGATCTTCAGCTGAAATTGGGTAGGTCCTGCGATAAGGATAATTGGTCCTTAAAAGGATAAAATGGGAATTTGTTTTAAAAAGCAAACGAAATTTACTGCATATATATTATTTACTGTAGTTTCAAGGATCTTGAAGTATCCTTTCACAATTTACCATTTTTCTTTATTAAAACTCGCCAAGAGTTAACTTTTTATAAAACTAATTCTTAGAACCGTTCTTTACTTTAATTTTTATTTTCCGGCTCTTCTTACCTGTACATTTTTGCATTCAAAATTTAAATAATAGTTTGCCCATTTTAAACTAAGGAAAAAATATATAGGATATGTATATAACTTTAGTTACATTTAAATTGAGGATACACAATCTAAGCTAAAAAAATAAAAACTTTCTACTCAACTACGTGTCCTGATATCGGAGGTCTTTTATAATTAAGTTTAAAATTTTAGAAACGACTTTAATGCAATTTTTCAATGGAAACACATTATAGGTTTTTATTTAAAAATAAATGATATTTTATATTATTATTATTTATTATCTTATCGGAGAATTATAATTTAACTGTTAATTAAACCATGTGACATTTTGAACCTCTGGCGATATAAAGTGTATTTCACCAACATTCCAACATTTTATTTAAAAAAGTTAAAAGTTGCTTAAGAATATTTAGAAATTTTGTGGAGTTCATTAAAAAATAAGTTTTTTGTAGTTTTAATTTATTTAGAAGGATAATGAGGTATACCTACTCAAGGTTGCCATATCTTAATGACACCATAAATATTTTTAGTCGCGTCTAGATTATTGCAAATACTGCGAAAAATTATCTGCACTTAAAAAACGTATCAATCATATGGCAATAGCTTGTCAGCTTAAAATTTATTCTCCTCTACTAAATATATAATGATTTCACAATTTTTTAAATCCTTTCTAGAATTTAGAGAATTCATATCCAGGAAATATCTACAATGCATAAATTTGCCTTAAGTTTTCAAATAAAAAAAACTTTGTTTTGAGTTATTTTATGAAATTTTAAAGCAGTGCTTGTTTTATTGGACTTTCATTAAACAGTTTTATACATTTTCTAACTGATTGCTGAATAGTTTTATGAAATCTTCTATAATACTATGTTAAAATTTATTAAAAAAAAACTTTTTTTTTTGTTAATTTCGTTAGGTGCCAATGGATCGGTTATGCTGGCACCCAGGAATAACTCCAGCGCCTACGACGTATCCCTGAATCTTACGCAGACCGTGAGTAGTGGATGTCCCTCGCTGATGAACGCCGAATCCTTGAACCAAATGGAGTTCATAGTGCGGCTGACGGACAGCTGTCGCTACGACAGGATGGTGCCGCCGCTGAACTTCGATGAGGATGGCAAACCCATGGCCATTCCCATATATGCCCGATTCTATATCTACGTGATGAAGAACCTGGACTCCAGTGACCTGCAGTTCAGTGTGCAGGGCCTGCTGCAACTTCGCTACAAGGATCCCCGTCTCGCCTTCTCGGAGTACAAGCCCCACCGGCAGCAGCCCATCATGGGCGAGCAGGGATTGAAGCAGCTAATCTGGGTGCCACACATCTTCTTGACCAACGAACAGGCTTCCAGTATTCTGGGCACCAGTGCCAAGGATGAGCTGACTACCATTTATCCGGATGGCACTATCCTGGTGTCCACGCGGCTGCAGGCGACCCTGTACTGCTGGATGAACTTCCAGAAGTTCCCATTCGACGAACAGAAGTGCACCACGATCCTGGAGAGCTGGATGTACAACACCTCGGTGGTGGAGTTGCACTGGGAGACTAAAAACGCTGTGAGCTTTGACACGCAGCTCCAGCTGACGGAATACAACCTCATCGGATCCCTGTACAACGAATCCATTCGCGTGTCCAACGGCACTGTGATGACCCACGGAGCCCTGGAGGGCAACTACAGCACCATCAGCTTCAGCGTACTGCTGACCCGCGAGGTGGGCTACTACGTCATCGACTACTTCCTGCCCTCCGTCATGATAGTCACCATCTCGTGGGTGACCTTCTGGCTGCAGGCGGACCAGACACCGGCCCGGACCACCCTCGGCTGCACCACTCTGCTGTCCTTCATCACTCTCTCGCTGTCACAGGAGAACAACCTATCCAAGGTCAGCTACGTGACCATGTCCGAGGTGTGGTTCCTGGTCTGCACCATCTTCATCTTTGGCAGCCTGGTGGAGTTTGCCTTCGTGAATACGATTTGGCGGCGGAACAACGACTTGCAGCTGAAAAAGCGCACCACCAAGTACATCGTCAAGTCCACCTTTGTGCCGCATCTGAAGAAGCATCGGCGGCATGGCTACAAGCGAACCGATAGCACCATGAGCACCACTAGCATGGACAGGTCCTGCAGTCCCAACAATACGGTCATCACCATTGAGACGCCGATCATAATCGGCGGCAGTCTCAGCCGCGAGGACTCGGCCATTAGTCTGGACGAGAACGACGAAATCGAGAGCTCGGGAGGATCATCGTCAGGTGATTCGACAAAGGAGAAGCCTCCGCAGACCTTCGCCACCATGACCCCCAAGGAGGTGTCCCTGTGGATTGACCGGAAGGCGCGTTTCATCTTCCCGCTGGCATTCATTCTGTTTAACGCCTTATTTTGGACCTTGGTCTACTGCCTATAATCTGGGATGTATTATGGACGGGAGAGACGAAAGAGGAGCGATACTGTGATCCTGGAGCATCCTCACCTCATTATGATATAGAGCCCTAGTCTTAGTGCAGCAGGGGTGCCCAAGCTTGGCGCGCAGTCCCTTCTCTTTCCCATAAATGTTTTATCTTGCCCAAGAAAGTATTTTCGTCTGTTAGAGTTAAGATTTCTGTGAGAAATCAGAGAGAAAGCGAGCCCCTGTCCTCCCAGGTTGGGCATCCCTGCTTCAGTCCCACAGCCTCGACAGGTGATAGAGTTTCCTCCAGCCGGGCCGTACGTGTTATGTAGTCTGTATTTGTTTCTAATAAATTATATGTTTTGATACGCCGGGCAGCTTTTCCTCAACACCTCTCCCTCGCGATTCCAGTTAAGCCCCACGCACGTACGAAGCTGATAAATGGACTCCTATTAGAACCGGACGGGGCCATAAAAACAGTCCAAAGACGAGGGGCGCAGCGGCAACAAGTTGGCGATGATGGGGCAGTCAGGAGCAGACAGCCAGCGCGATATTTGTATCAATGAAAAAATCATAATGCCAGCACGCCTCGCCTCACCATGCCGCCACACCGCCACTCGATTTTTAATTAATTGCCCCTGATGGGACTGTTGAAAAGTCGCGATGGAGGAGGCTGCTTTCCACCGCTTGCTCTAGCTGTGGATCCTCAGAATCCTCTAGAGAGGAGAACTACCAGCTCTTGATAAATTAACGGCACATGCAACAAGTAAATTGATTTTAAATTGCCTTATAAATGAACTCCAATTCGCTGTGCAATAAACAATGTGAAAACTCGGGTCGGATCGGATAGGATCGGTTCGCTGGGATTCGCTTTGGACGAGGCTAGAAGCCAAATAATTTCGCCTCGGTGAGAATGGGAATTAATTTGCAAGGTCCATAACTTAGATCGATCCGAGGCCGCATTACTATGCAAAGCCAATATCTGGCCATCAATCTGCTCCCTCGAACTGGAAATCGAACTCGTTTTAACAGCCCGCCCCGAGGTGTACATAATGAGATGTAATCTGTCAAAATTAAGTGTATCGCCGGACTCGGTCCAGTAACAACAGTTCACCCTTTCCGAGGAGGCGGCAAACCAGGCCAGGCCAGGCCAGGCGATGGTGGCCAGTTTGGAAATTCGTTCGTTCTCCAAGCAGAAACTTTTCGAGGCTCAAGAACAAGTTTATTGAACTCCAGTCGCTTCCAGAGCGAGGGCCGTTCGTGGCGTTCCTGCCACCGGATGTTCCCATGTCAGGCGGTAAGCCCCGCCATATGATAGATGCCCCGAACAGCTGTCCGTTGTGGACTTATCAAGCGGCTCCCGGGTGTTTTTTGTTCGAGGCGCTAAAAAACCGAAAAACCGAAGCCAAAAAGCAAACCAAATGCCAGGGCTCAACTCCCTCAACAGCACTTTTCTTTATCGATTGAGAGCAGGTCAGAGCTGTGCAGAGTTCATTTACACGCCGCTGCCTATATTTGCTTAGCTTAACTTCCGATTCCCCAGACTACTATATAGTGCGGAGAAGCAGAAAGACCGCGGGAACTGGGAACTGCCAGCCCTCTTCGCAAATGAGCTGCATAATAAGCGAGGGCCTCTCCTTTTGCACATGAGAATTACAGACATTTTCATTTATTATTATGTGGTCCGGTCCGGCCTTATAATTTGCAGTCACACGTCCCCGCATCTCTGAACCATGAAAAGCCACCGACTCCAGCTCAAACTCCAGCTCCACTCCAACTTCTCCTTCAACTCCTCCCCTAACCGCAAGCTTGGAAAAACTATATATAAATGGGTAAATTAATAAACAACTGAACAGAACAAAAGAACCAACACGAAACTCGGAGTTATTGTAATGCGTTGCCTAGACTTTGAACTCGGCTTCTGCCCATCTCGCGACGGGGTACTTGAGCTACAAGGGTCGGGGAGGTGATAACAGCGAACTCCAGACACGAATACAAATTGTTATTAAACTTATCTAAAGTAAATATTGGCAATACTATCAATAAGGGAAAATATTTCTGTATTCCTTTTGGAAGAAGTTGTTTCAGGAAGGAAGTTAAATAAATAAATGTGAAAGAAATTTGGTTTCGATTAAGATAAAACTAGGAAAATGATAAGTAGCATTTCATTTAAGCCTTTGCACGTTTAATTTAGTTTTTTTTTACCAAAAGCTTTATAAATATTTTCCTACATTTTGATATCCCTAATAATATAATACTAAAAATTATGTAAAAAACATTTATTATATTATTTTCCCCCTAAAACTGCATTATCTTAAAAACTCTGTTTATTTTTGAAACAATCCACCTTAAGTGGATCATAGCTATTTTCACCGAAGACAAATGTGCGCCCGTCTTGCTTACAAATAAACGACAAATATACCATTTATCTTGCCATCCAGATATCTTTCAGAACTACTTAGTTTCGGAGAGCATTATGTAGTCGTGGGCCACGGATCCGATGCCAACCCTCATGTAAATACTCATTGCATTAGTCGCTTTATTTTTAGATGGTGGGAAAAATTCTATTTCGAGCGCTCAACGCGACTCAGATCTCCTATCTGAACAGAACTCAGAAACTCAGACACTGAACTGAGAAACCGAGAAACAAGGGGAGCAGTCACCATCATTGTTGTTAGTTTTGGTTAGCCAATTTCTGTGCCGTGTTTGAGGCCTGTCTTTTGGCCGTCTGGCCGAGGCCCGAGCTTGGGTTTGGGTTTGGGTTTGGGTTTGGTGTGGCTCCATTTCCAGTCCAGTCACGCTCGGTGGGCGCCGGTTCAGAAGTCAAGTACGAGCCGTGGCCGAGGCGTGCGAATGAGCCCAGGCAGCAGCTCGGACATAGGCTCCATCCAATCGATTTTATGACTAATAGATGCCTTAAATAACTGGCCAATACCGGCTAATTTGGCCAAAGCCGTGTGCAAATTTAATGCACATCATGGCACAGGCCCACGGACAGTACCGGGCATTAGCATAAGCGTTCGCCCCGCCGGATTAAGTTGCCAGCCGGCAGCCGGCAGTCGGGCAAACCGCATGGCTAATGAGAATGCGCCGCAGCGCAGCTTCGTGTCCAGTTTCCAGCCTCCAGACCTGGTCCAGCTCCAAGTCTTAGGAGAGACTGGCATTAGGTATTTACATGCTGCATGCCACAACCTATTAACAAATTGCAAACAAAACCGGCGACCGCACAGTAGCCGCTCCATTCCGAGGAGCGACTGCATCTGGAGGCCTGCAGCTTGGAGGATCCGGGGGCCAGGGAACGGGCATTCCAGAAGTGGGCGTGCATTCTAAATTATGGTGCTAATAAGGAGCTGCCTTGGCGGCTAATTTAATGGAATGCAAACGCGGTGCGTTGATGTCCGGAGATGCGTGGTCCGAGATTCCAGCTGGCGCTGCCTTGACCCCTTGCCGGACTCTGACGATGGCGCCGGGCGATTAGGCCCATGCAACCTGCAGACCCGCACTTAGAGCACCGGTGGCGCCTATAATACGCCAGCACACCACACCGCAGCGCAGAGAGATTTGAATCATTCACTTGGCTTAGGCCTTGATTCGCCTCGGGCTCAAAGCGTTTTGCACGTTTTTCCAATGAAGCTGCCGCCGTCGAACGGGGCGCCCTGTCCCGCGGTCATAATTAATGGAAATTGCAAGGCCACTTGGAAAAATTAAAAGTGAAGAAAAGATAATCAAGGTGCGGGATTTTTTAGAATTTTTTAATCCTAGGTTTTACCAAGGAAGTCTATGAATTAGCGGTTACTTTCGAAAATGTAGAGAGTCTATTTAATGTTTATGACTCTATCAGGTTTCCAATCTTGTTTTATGTTGAATATTAAATTCTTCATTTAAATACATCCTCGAATGATTTTATTATTAAATCATTACATTAAAAATTCATTAATTTAGAAGATCAATGAGAAAATAAAGTCACCAAGGAATTTTTTTATATTCAGCGTGACGTATCATTTCTAGGAATAGATAACTTATCTTCAGATTATATCCTCAAGAAGTTACCCAAAAAATATATTAAATGAGTCAGGGAAATATTTATACCTGATATGATAAGCCTTCCCATGTCCTTTTTTGGCAAAATGATGCCCAACCCAGTTGGGTATTTCTTGCCATGTAAATCCAACTGGTTATGGGTAGGCCACGCCCCGCCCCCGGGCTACTACGATCGATCGATCGCTGGACTGGCCATTTCTTTTGGCAAATGCCTTCTGCAGGTAGCCATGTGACGACTCCGCGCCTCCGCTGGGCCATTCAGACATGGCCAGAGGGCGGCGGTTATTAATTAGTATCTGCTTATCGCCGGCGCACTCGACTCGAACATTTGTCATAGATATGTGTACCAAACAAAGGTATCTGCGGCCACTCGTGTCCACATGTACTCCGTGTGTACTCCAAATGGCGGGGGAGTGGTCCCCCCGACGACGACTACAACGACGACGTTAGCGTGGCCCGATCTTATCGGAATGTTTTGCTGGCCGTGTGACACTATCTCAACTGGGAGCGAGTCGGCCGAGTTGTGGGTTAGCCTTAGCCCATCCGCAATTTATGGCCCAGTAGAAGGGAACATCCCGAAAAATCGCCATTCTAATTTTAGGTCGTGTCATGCCCGGAGCAGCAGCCCACAAATTGATCCGGCTGGGCTTTAATTAAACACGATATCGATAGTGCAAGTGCAGTCGGTATTGGTGGCGCCACCAAAGTTGCGGCAGGGCCCCGTTTAAGCCGCATTGTCAAATGGTAATCAAGTACGGCATCAACCTGTCGCGGTTATCGCGCCAAGTGCGCTAAGCAGCCACCGAAACTGGCGCAGAGACAAACAAGCATGACTGGCACTGTCTCTGGGGTGTAAATCATGTACAGCTTCTGGAAAAATGACTCGTTTTGTGGCATAAAAAACCCTAAATTAATGGAAGTGTTTCTCTAAATCTTACTGCAACTATAAATTACTTTGAATCTTATTTAAGAATTCTCCTTCTCATGCGTAAATTATGAATTATAAACCTTGAGTAACCATTACTTCCTTTAAGAAATGTAAATATTCTTTATTCAGTGCTCTTGCAGGGAGTCCTATTTAATTTGCAACTCATTTGTGAATGATTCAGGGCCTTGGGCAGGCCTGATGGAGCTTCTGTCTCGGCTTTGTGGCTGCTTTTAGAGCTGCTCGCTTGCCACAAACGAGGCGAACGCAAAGCAAACTTCTGCAGCATGCAACTCTTGGCGACTTGGCCATTACTTCCACCAAAGATGCTCAGCATCAGCACACACACACTCGCGCCCACAAAAGTTAAGTACGCGGGCCAAAAAGCAACATGGAAAAAAATTAGTTAAAAGATAAACATGGCACGCCAGAAGCGAGCGCAGACAAAGCCAAAGTCAGAGCCAAAGAGCAGGGCCAAGGGCACCTTGGAGGGAGCGAAGATGAACCTAACATTTTGGTAGGAGGAGCGCTCCTCTCCTCCTGGTCTGTCGTGCTGCTCTTGGCTTTGTCTTGATTATGTGGGTACGGCAGCCACCAAAATAAGATACTCGCGGCATTCTGCTGGCCCGACTGCATATACATTCTAGGCAACATTGTTGCCGCATCTTGTTAGCCAAACTCCGAAATGAAGCTGCAAGAAGCAACTCGAGCTGCACAATGGCTGGCTGGCTGGATGGCTGCCTAGATGGCCAAAATAATTGCTTAAAAGGCGCATTTTAAATATGGCCAAATAACAAAGCGAACGCACATTTCTAAAGATGCATGGCCGCAGCTAATTAAATACAAACACGTGCCCACATAACTCAAACCCCAATGCTTAGACTGCCCTAGTCTACACAGGAAAATATAAATCATTAGGTGGACTTGAGCATTAAAAATTAATTTAAAGCTAAAAAGCTAACTTTGGGCTGAATAAACAAGCTGAAAAATCCTACGGGAGTCAGTTATTATTATTTTTAATTGGCATAAACCTAATGCTACAAAATTCTTCAAAGTACGTTTCAATTTTATAATTTCTAGAAATTCAAGATCAAATTAATTATTTATATTACTTCCTTAGTCATATAATTTCCCCCTGTGTTGTAATGTTATTTCTTACATCATAAAAGCATTTCGGCGGGCCAAGGGAGTGTCTTCTTTTGGCACAAAGACGTAGCTTTGTCCGCAGAACAAGCTGAAATTGCCCTGTGTGCCGCTGTGTGTCGCTGTGCCGTTTTTAATTAAATTCATAAATCAGCTTGAGAGCGTGGAGCAATGTCGGGGAAATATATGTACGCACGCCAAGTCAAGTCAAAAACAACTATAGTTTGGGGGCTCGGGCATAAAAATATAATCCGAATTGTCCAAGGACCACTTTGCAGATTGTCAACCAGCCATCAGTCTCGTTCGTCATTCGCCATTGACTTTGGCCAGATGCTGCTGCTGCTGCCAAGGCTCCTCCAGCGGAAGCTCTTGAAATGCGAGAGGACGCGCTCATAATTTGTCTTAATTGAATGCCCAGCGGGGTCGGGGTATATAGCAGATATAGACGGCAAGTCGGAACCCTCTAGATGAATGTCAATAGCAGCAAAATATTTGCCTTTCATTGTTCATGCAAATGCAAATGCAAACCCAGACTCAGACCCAGACGCAGACGCAGACAAGAGCAATGTCTGCCTGCCTGACGAAGACGCCGGAGCGCCGTCAACTTTTCACTTCATAATGGAAAGTTGCGAAAATATTTTGATTAGTTTGTGTCTTCATCCCGCGATCCAGTCGGACTCTGGCAGCGGCAGCTAAAATAATTAGTCTGTCGAGAGCATTGTTTGTTTGCACTGGGGCCGAATCGAAACTTTTTTGTCTGCCAGGCTCGCACTTTTCGGTTTCTGTTTGAATTTCGGAGCAGTAATATTTGGGCCCGGCATTTAAATGTATCTCAGGCGGATCTCATTTGATTTACCCAGACAACGGCAGTCCCACTCCGACTCTCATCCAGCAGCCCATGAATATATATACACTCGTAAATGGCCAAAAACTTTGTCAAACCAAAGGAAAACACACACCCAACGAGACCATGGAGACGCATTAGGAGCATGAAGCATGGAGCATGGAGTGTGGAGCGTGGAGCGTGGAGCTTGGAGCACGTGGCATGTGGCACGTGGTACGTGGTACATTCTCGATTTCTCGGCGATGTTGTTAATGGCAACAGTTGTCAAGGCTGGCAGGGAATGAAGGGAAAAAACGTAACACCCGGATTCGGGCAGATATATGTCGGCATAAATAAAACCCGACCGAAAAAAAAAGTATATAATGAATTTATCAAATGAAACGAAGCGCCGGCAGGGGACTTGGCACCTTATCTCCCGTCCCAGCTTCCGACTGTAAGACGTCTCTGGGAGCATTTCAGGCAAATCAAGCGAATTAAGTGGTGCTCATGTGGATGTGAGGATTTGCCAAGTGTTTGTGCACACTAAGCGAAAATGTTTATTATGTAGCTTTTACAAAATGAAATAGTATCTAAAGGATGAACAATAAGAATCTCGCTAAAGAGGAAGTTTTTCTAATTGAGGGAGTTATGATATGATGTTTTATTACATTAAAATTGAATGAAATGATATGCAAGCCAGACATTATAATTATGTTATAATATTAATCTATTGATACTTTTAAAATAAAAGGATAAACAAAAACATATGATATCATTACTATACTCAATCCAATGAAATAAATAACTTATTTTTTTTAAGTGCTCCTATATAGAGCCTCGTGTGTTCTGGCATTTCTTTGGCTGCATTCACAGGCTGCATTTCAACTCGAGCGGAAGTCAAGTGCCGCCAAGTGGGTGGCTTGGAACACTGCGATTCCGTGTGCCTGATGGCTGATGTGATGTTATGCGATGCGATGTGATGGGATGTGATGTGATGAGATGTGATGACTGGTGGCAAGAGTTTCAATTGAGCCGGAGAACTGCTTAATGAGGCGACAGTGCCTGGGCTCTGTGCTAAATAAATTCGTTAGAGCAGCGGCACAAAAGCCAGGCGCAAGGCGAAACGAAACTGGAGCAGGCCCAGGCCCCGAGTCATTAATGATGCTCGCACCGAATTAAGTGGAACGCCGCCTTGTAATCACTACAAAGCTCTAAAATTAATCATGCGACCCGCTGCCTCGCTGCCACACTTCAGTCCTCGCCGCCCTCTAACATTTGTTTAATGGAGCTCGGTTGAGGGGACATTTATTTCGCCGAAATTCAGTGAAATTGAAATGCCAGACTCGCTGCTGCTGCGAGGCGTGCCACTTGTCTCCGAAGTTCAACTCGAGTGATGAACTTCAAAGGGAGCATCTTTTTTTGGCAAGATACCCGAAACTGGAATTCCCTGCCAAATGGCTTATTTAGCACCTGAAAGGTGAACTTTAAGAGGGGTTTATCAAAGAATATCTAAACTCATATAACTTAAAAGTACTTAGAAGCTAATAAAAAGTGAATTTAGATATTTAAAAGGATTTAAAGGTTATATTTTAAATTAATCGTGGCTTTCTAAGAAATTATATTCTGTAAAAATATCTCTTTTGGAATTGGTAATATCCTTTCCTTTCCTTGGAAAACATGCCAGACTCCTCGGCACATGACTTGCAAAGAGGCCAACGCGAAACTGTCGCTTTTGCGGCAAAGTTTGTCTTACACTTGTCTGCCATTCAGTGCAAGTTGTCGCAAAACTTTTTCAATAAGCCTGCACTTTTATCTCTGGCCCGTGTTTGTTTGCGGCTGCAAAGTTTGCTGTCTTTTCGACGGACAGAAAAAGGGAACCTGAGAACGTGGAACCCAGAACCCAGAACCCAGAACCTTTTAAGTTAATAACGCAATTTTATGGCCAGCTGACTCTTAGGGGCGTGGAATTGTCGCCTCTGTCATTGGTCAGGGCTAAGTGCAGCCATAAATATCGCGATCCATCAATCAGTCAGTCCATCAATCAGCCGCCTAACACCCGCTTAGGCGAGTGACAAGAATTCGATGTCGAATTGTTTATTGCTTATGGCAACTGTGTCAATGGCCGGCGAGCAGTTTATCAATCACGCTTCGCTCCGATCGGTGCGATGCCCTGCCAATTGAATTCAATTTCAATTTCGCAGCAGATTGCAATCGAAGCCATAAAAGAGCACTTGCATCATGACGACGACGGTGACGACGACAACAGGAGTTGCTGCGGTGCATCAGCATGGGCAACATGCAGCAGCAGCAACATCCACACGTAACTGCAATTTGGTTGCTCGCCCCAGGGGCGCAATATTAATGAGTGGCAGCATGCAAAGCAAACCTCAGACCTCAGACCTCAGACTTGGCCCAAGTGCAAGACCAATATAATACCCCCAGTACCCGGCCAAGACATGGGAGCCCGTTTTGGCCAACTCGTTTGCAGCTCGTACGTAGCACGGAAGCTGTTGGTGCTTCGGCTGCCGCTGCTTCGACTGCTGCTGTTGCAGCTCCTAATGACTGCTATTACATTTATCGTCCCGGCCATTACAATAAAATAAGCAAGAATTTAGCAATTATCCAATTTGAAAGTAACAACAAATCAGCGTGCAAACGTGCCACAAATGACAACACAAACTCAGACCTCTGACTGCCGCTGGTAAGGTGCTGCTGCAACAGTGTGCTGTCAATTTTCGGACAAATCGAATCTTTTTAAGAGGGCATAAAAGCCAATTATGCTCTCTCTCTTAGATATTCTTTATTCCAATTATACTAATAAAGAAAAAAAGAAAGAAAATTTTAAATAATCTCACTTAATTTCAAAAGAAGCTTAAAGTGCTTATATTTCAAGCATAATTTTATTCCATAAAAGTAAATTTCCTTCTTTTTCAATATGGTTTACCTCTCAGATAAGGCTGCACTGTGCCGTGCACATATTGCTTCATTGGCTCTCCGGGGGTAGCGATATGGTTATTGGCCATGCCATTGTCAACTGGTCCAGTGACAGAGCAGACACACACACAAAAGGCATATCAAATGGTGCTGCGTTTGTGTGGAGATACCAGGAGCCACGGCCCAGATACAACGGCGGACGGCGGGACTATTGCATCCTTTGGAGCATTTCAATTTCCACACTCCTGACACTTATCACGAATTGCGTGCATAGTTTTTGCTCCTGGTTCGGTTCTGGCGCATCGGGTTGATGAAACGAATTCTTGCCGCTGTTTGCTTTGAGCCTTTGAGTGAGGCTTTCGCCATATCCTGGCCATATTCCAGGCGTATCCTGTTGACGGCCGTCCTGCCTTTGTGATGGAACACAAAGCACGTTGCCACCTCTGGTTACCTCACACTCCTTCCCTCTCTCTCTCTCTCTCTGTTGAACCAATATTTCATTATGATTGCTGACACTTAAAGCCACATCAATGCCCCTGCAGTCGGTCAGGACATGGACATCCTTTGTCTCCCACTCGGCGAGTGGCTCAAAACTCAATTTATTTGCTTTAGTCGAGGACAGGAACAACACTTTGGGGGCTTACAACGGGTGCAGGGACCAACAACAATTAATTAAGCTTTTGTGTTGATTTAATGTTTATTTCCCACTGAAAGAGGTGATGGAAGCGTATTGTACTTTTCAGCACAGTAAAAATAAAATCGGAGAGCTGAAAAACTCACAGTATTCAAGTAAAGCCAAGCTACAATGACCAAGACGTGACTGTGACCGAGGATGAGCACTTCTTCCTAAACGAAGGCCAATCAAAGCTCATATATGATAGCCCCACTGCAGCTCAAGATGCACCGAATATGATCCCATATAATGTGACAACATTTATGGCAACTCCGGCTTGTAATGCTGATGAAGCTCAACACTTGCTTCCCCCCGGACACGACTGACCCTTAAAATGTTGCGGCGGCTCTGGGTGAAGCGTCAACAAAGCCATAAAAACTCGCTTTTAGCCAAAGAGCCTCATAAAATACGAAAATATTTTCCAGCCAGAGCTGCTTGGCCAGTTGCCAATATGTTAGAGGGGGGAAGTACATCCATCTATATACGAAAGTATAAAAAATATTGTCCCTGCCAAAATATTGTCATAAACACCACCGAGGAAGGCGCCCTCTTTAAATGGCGATAAAACGCTTAAGCGCATCACATAATTTATGGCGACTGATAAAGCCCAGTTGGCCACGTATAAATCAAGATTTTTGCACACGAATTTATGAATGAAGAACATGCCAGGTTGTGCCCCATTAATTGGCGTTCTCCCCTCACCGGGCCTTTGAGAGCACCGATCGATGAATGTGATTTCCAATTAACCAGTTGACAGTTGCAATCGCCTATCGTGGATCGGCCATTGACCATCGACCATCGACCATCGGGCCATTGGCCATCGTCCACCGCCAATTGGCCATCATGGCTGGTCAAAAACAACTCAATCAAACTCCGCCACAGCAGCAAATGTCATTCATTAAACCCAAAGAGAACAAGCCCAAGGCACAACCAGGAAAAGCAACACCACGGCCAAGACACTGCGGAAAACTAAAGAACTTTATTGCCCTTAATGTAAATATATCCATGTTTGTAATATTCCGCCACCCCGACTCTGAATTATAAACTGTCTTGCTCAAGGGTTTAGATATGAATTAACTCTATTTAAGTTGTAATTATAAGATTGATTTAAGGAAATATCTAAAAACACTGCTAACTAGGTAAAAAACCTTTAATTTTCTCTCTGCTCTAAGATTTATTTTCACTTATATTAAACGATTTCTCTCTGTGGATGCGCTACAACTGAGGCAGGCACGACAAAACTGTAACAAGGAACTGTTCTGGCCAAACAATGTGCAACAGGCACCAGAGTCTAGAGGCACTGAGCCTCTGTGGCCGCTTGTTGAGCAACTTTCTAAATGAGTGCTCTATAAATCACGACCGGAGGAGTACAAGTTGTGCTGCCAGTGTTCGGCGGCTACCAGAACAAAAATTAATTTAGTCATACTGCCGGACACTTGCTAGATTAATGGCGTCCTGGATTTAGAAAGTCTGGGCCGGAGTCGCAGGGAGTGCGCTTCACTTGACCCCGGGAGAGCACTTCCCCGCGAAATCAATGAAGCGCAAGTTCTTTTTCGTGGGCGTTGTGGGCGAACATGGCCAGATTGTGTTTGTTTGTTTGTTTATTTTTTCTGTGTTTTCTTGGCTTTTTTTGTTTTCTTACTGCCTGCCTGCCTGGTCTTCTACCCAGCCCACGTGCCTTGTGTCCCCAACAATAAGAACTTAAATTTTTATTCATGGTCAACAATGCGGAAGTTGCAGTGCAGCGAAAACAAAAGAAAAATTCACTGCCGTTCAAAATTTGCATTTTCCTCTTTTTTTGCGCTGAGAATTCTGGTCATGATGCAGGCTTACCGCTTTAAACGAAGCTGCTGAAGACGGGAATAACAGTTCTCTGGTCTTGCCAATGTTTGGCTAGTCCCCGTTCCCATTCCCATTCCCATTCTCAGCCCGATTACCATTCCCACTCCCACTCAACGCTCATAATTTTGATAAACCTTTCCTCCTGCCGGATTTTTATTATGGAAATCTTTAAGAATCCATTAAATTCCGCACAAGATTTATCGCTGAACGCCCGGTCTGCCTCATTTAAAAGCGAATTGCCATTGATACGCAATTACTTTTAATTGCATTTCGCTTCATTACGTACAGAAATTTAAGATGTGTTGGCCACTGAAAGGTATCTCTTTACTTTAGCCGTCATGTATCAGAGAATTTAAGGTAGAATTCAGAGTTAAAGAAGATATATTAAAGGATAATAATGATAGTTCATTCATTTTTAAATTATATAACACTCTTCAAACAATTAAATTAATTTAAATATTAAATATCAAGTGCTTGCAAGTTAAGATCATATTCTACAATATACTAAAAGGAGTTTTATAAAATTTTGACAAATTTTAAATATAAAATTCTTTAAAAGATGTTGTATAATGTCATATAATGAGGATCTATTATTTATCCTTCGTTCTATCAAAGCTTTATAGATTCACAAAGTAATATTCTTGTGATTTTTGCAATATTTTTTTAAACCCTTCCATGAAAGGGAAGGAAACTGAGTATGTGACTCGGCAGGAAGTAAATTGATTACATCAGTTTCTTTTGTCAATCGCTGGCGATTAAAACGTACTTCGCAACACCGTTGACATTGGGTTGGGCTCTGCCACTGTCCATGACACGGGCTCTGGCTCCACCTCTGACTCTGGCTGTCTGTCCGCCGAGCTCCTGCCCCTGCTTCCCGTAATCCTGCACCGAATCGCACTCGTTTATTGCATCTGTTTGTTTATTTAGCTGGCATTGTGTTTCAGTTTCAGGGATCGGCTGTCCATCCCCATCTCCTCGCCGCGGCCCCTTTCTCTCTCTGATTGTTTGCCTCGGTGTTGCTGGTGTTATTTTTGCTTTGGCAGACACTGCCGCTGCTGGGACTACAAACAAGCCGTGGCAAATTGTAATTTAACACCGAAAAAATGTGTGCAACACAAAGCGCTTAAATGAGGTGTTGCAAGCTTATATCTGCGGCAATTTCCCCCAGCCTTTTTTAGCCATTCTCGTCTTGTTTATTTTGGCCGGACTAAGGCTGAATGACTGACTGACTGTTGGGCTCTCGGGTTACGTACGAACGGAAGCAATTTGCCATTTGATTGAATTTCGCTTGCAGTCCGCTTTTAATTAAGCCAACTTCTGCTTCTGCTGCTGCATTGCAGCCAACAAGAAGTTGACACAGTTATTTGCCGGGCCAGCAAAATATTTGCATTACTTCTGTCGGAATCCAGAAGCCAGAGCCCAGAGGGGGGATGGGGAATCCCGCAGGAAGCAATTTGTCAACTTAATTATTAACATGACAGGCGCCATTTATGGACACGGACATGCCAAGTATGTATTCCGCCACTACACTCTACTAATTTAATCAAATAGTCCTACGTGGCGAATGAGCAATGTGCCTGCCACCCAGCGAGTAGCGGCAACTGTGTAAATATTTGCCACACATTTCTGCATTCAGCACTCGGCATTCTGCAACTGCAGCAAAAGTGGCAGGAGTGACATTTGACTGGGAGAAGCCTCGATTCACAGACTCATAGACCCATTGAGACGCCCGGCAACAGAGTTTCAAGTGTATTAGATACAGTCTCGTGGCGAGAAGACCCGGTTCTCCGGTTCATAACTGTAAGTATTTGCACTGCCGGCATAAATGTAATTTCATGGTGTGTCATTTTCAACCCAGTTGCTGCCAAAGGAGCCCGGCCGAGCTGCTCCAGATGGATGCGGCAGAACTCTTCCCCAAAAACATATATATATATATATCAGCACATATGTATACATATATGCATCGGATAAAATTTAGAGATGGGGAGTAATGGATGGATGTACATGCCCGGCATGTTTGCTCTTTGCTCGCAAACTGATTTCTTTTCTTTCCATTTTCTTGCTGCTCTGCGCACTTTTTGGAGCAGAAATTTCATGTGGAATTTTCAATATAAATTGCTGCGCTCAAAATGTATTTCATTTTCGGTTGCAACCTCGCAGGGAAAATGCTTCCAATTAGCAGGCATTCTCGGTATAGGGTAAAATATTCAACAATCAATCAACAATAGAGCCGATAGCTGCTATCGGAACATTTATTAATTGTTATTTTCCTGTTTTTTTTTTTTTTAGCACGTGGAACTCTGAAGGTGATTGATTGTGGGGCCTAAGGGTTTTTGGTAAGAGATTTAATGGGTATTACACAAGCTATTGTTGTTTATTACTTTAATAAATTATTGTTATGTCAGGAGTTAGTCAGTAACTACTGTTTGTAAATTTGAAATAATATAAATAATAATAATGGTAAGTTTAAAATAATATAAATAAAATTAGATTAATTTACGTAGAAAATTGGCTAATCGATATACTTGACCAATCCTTGACTTGTCAATAACCACATTTTATAAAAACTTCGTTGAAAATTCCGAAAAATATATTCAAATTTCTTTTATCTAAGCTTTTTCAGCATTTTTAATATGATTTAAAAATATAAATACGAACAAAGCCCTTACTAATTTTATTACATTTAGGCAACTCTTTGAAAGCTTTCCCCAAAAATTACTCCAGCGTTAAAAATAAATAAACTATTGTTGTGGAAAAACAGGAATAATTAAAATACGCTCATTGGCTGCGAATCGATTCATGTTAATTTATCAAAATACCTGTCACATTAAAAAGGCATTTGGATAAATTCGAATTTGTTGAATATAAATAAAGTTTAATGTGAATTATCTTGATGAGCACTTGCCGCTGTCAAAGCCTAATTAAAATATTGATAAACAAATTCCATTTAAGTTGCATATCGTTACGATAGTGATTAATTGTCGGCAATGAATGGCGCCGAATTGAGTTGTAATCAAATGTTAATTTCAATGAGAAATTGCGAATGCGACACGCCCGCTGGCAGAACTTTCATTGAAGTTTTGCTAAGAGCATAATAAACTTTCCACGACTATAAAAATGTTCCCAGCGCGGAAATTAATAGTGTTCTGGAGGGCGTTGCCCGCTGCCAACTTTTCCAGACCCCCCAGAATTTACGGAACAAATGCAAACACTCTGTAGATATTTATTACATTTTAGCAATTGTAAATGTAATTGTCATTGTTTGTCTTGGCGTCTGGCAAATGTCGTTTAATTGCCAACCTTTCGGGTTGAGTGGACTTCCCCTCTCACTGCCCCTAGTAGCAGATGGACGGGGACGGAGACGGGGTGCGAAAGTCAGTTGGTAAGTTAGTCAGGCCATTTAAAAATAGACACGCCCGAATGCTTAGATAAATAAACAGAATGTCAGTCTGTAAAAATTTATGAGCCTCAATTGAAGTATGGCCATTTCAATGGCAAACGATAAAAAGCAAAACAAAGCGATTCAGATAAAGAAAAAAAAACAAGAAAAAGGCCCAGGAAAGTAAAATTTGCCTATGAGTCAATTTGCACAAGTTGTCTATAGTTTTTGCTTTCGTTACATGAATGAAAAACTGGGTCGCAGCGGCCACAAATGTATCTGGATTTCATTTAGATTGGGCCCGCAGGCGACGCCTTATCGCAGAATGACAATCTCCACGGCGAACGGAGGGAGAAAGAGACCCAGAACGGAGCCATGAGATACTTTTTCCAGTTCGAGCAAATACGGCGACTGCAACGAGATGTCTATCTCTGTGCATTTGAAGGTAAGTTCTTTCACTTTTGATTGGAAGTGGCGCTGCAAGTGGAAGTGGACCATAAATGGGTCACTCTTGTCGAAACGGAAAAATCTTTTCGCTTAAAGTTCTCGCTATCCACATGGCTGCGTCTCTGCTCGGCGAAAGCAATTAACTTTTCGCATTAAGCGGAAACCACCAGCTGGGAAATCACTCTCGCTGCGGGAAAACTCATCACCGCCGCCCGCTGAGTTCCCTCTGTAATATGTTCTTTGATTTGACAGAATTAAAATCATAAATCGAAGGTAAAAACACTCAAAGAGGCTTGGCGTGATAAATCTCCAAATAAATGAAGTCGATTCGGCAAGAGTCACGACTTCTTGGCAAAGTGATTTCAATTATAATTGAAAATGAATTGGCAATTCGTTAATTAATTTGCCCAGCTATCGATGATTTTGCCGGGCCAAATATTGGGCTCAAGCAAGCCCAAATATCCGCATGATTCACTGCTGCCGAAGCCACAGAGCCCCTGAGCTCTCAACTACTCAAATTTGCTTTGATTTCGCATCATCGATGTATCTCTGCATTCAAGTAGCAAATTATCTCGTCTCAAGTTGTCAGCGGCAGCGCCACTGGAGCCGCTTCTTTTGTCAGGTCGGAACTATGTTCCCCAGCCATGTATCTGTCTTTGAATATAGAATATCTTATCGAGCTGAAGGCTGAGGCTGAGACTGCCTTCAATTGCCATGGCATTTCATCGGCATCATTATGGGCACGCAGAAAAAAACCAGGACAAGATGTACGAGTATCTCCATTCGAAACATTCGAGTCGCTGTTCTCGGTTGCACAAGTACGAGTATCTCGCAGAGCGTTCCTGTTCCCAACATCTTGTTCCCTTATCGCTGGAGGTATGGCTGAAATTACGCCGAATGAATTGAATTGAATTGAATCGAACTGCTGCCCTTCACAATGAAGCACTTGACGAAAACAGCGCCGAAATTGAGGCATGAAATGGGTATAAACAAATACCATATAAGTTTAGTGGCATAAGAAACATTTATTAACAAATTGAATTTAAAAAAAGAAGTGTTATTATAATTGACGTTCGGCAGAAACTTTAAATGTTCGTACACTATAATTTCAAAAATCCCCTTCCACAGTTTATATACAATTTCTTAAGGTGTATTCACGAAATTGCAACTCGGAACTGGCAGGCGAGTAATGGATACTTTCGCTTTGACATGTCCCCAGCTCGATTCCAGGCCCCCCTGTCAATTTGCCAGCTTTATTTATTTTGCATTAAAGTGCACCGTTGCGTGGGCAACTCATTAAAAGTGCCTTTGTGACTGGAGGGAGCCAAGGTCCTTGGCACAGACAAAGACCAGATTTGCCGGGGTCTCTTTCTCTGTGGCGCCATTGTATGAAAAATTCTTATTAAGTGATCAATAATCATTTTGTTAGAATGCCAAAAGCACTTACCGGTCGGTCTGTTGGCCAAAGAAAGCTCTGAAAGGGCCGGGACTAAAATGGAAACCAGAACCAAATTACAAACAATTTACATAGTTGCGCCTCGAGCTTATTTGGACTGAGACTTCGACTTGGACTTGGTCTTGGTTTTGGTCTTGGTCTTGGATTGTGGCGGTGGTCTCCGGCTTCGGGTTCTTCTCTAGTTTCTTTTTTTTTCTGGGCCCTGTTCCCTGCCATTCTTGGCCTTTCTTTACCTGGACACGCCCGCATTGTTGGCTGCACTTTGGCAACCTAAACGCGTTGCTCCAAATGCAATATCCAAGCGTCGGAATTTGGGTTAAATTGCAGCAGATAAAACACAATTTAGCCTGGGGCTCCGACTGCGAATCGCATGCAAAGGAGTTGAAGTCAAGAGCGAGGGATATATATTAGAGAAGAGAAATGTGACAGTCGATATAAAAGTATCGCTTACAATGTAGAAATATGGATGGCATCAATAAATTAGGGAAGCTGTATTTACAGATTTAGAAAAATTCCTTGGAGAGAACTATTAATATAATAAATACTTTATATTGAAGTAAATTTTGATTAAGCGATACTTAAAGGTATTGTGGATTTTTTCAATCAATATCAATTTAAAATCAATGCTATTAGCATCAACCCTGTTGGAAACTTCTAATTTTGCTTTCAATATCAATGAAAAACTAAAGAGCCTTATATCTCTTTATCCTCCCTAAGTCCAGCTCTGTCTAACATCAGAGGCAAATCATTATTATTTTTACGTGGCCAAACTCCACTAAGCCAGACTAAAGTAAAGCCAGCCCAGCGGGGGAATGGGAGTACAAACATCAACATCACACCCGACCATTGAAATAATCAATTCAATTAAAATGCCAGGCAGCTGACCAAAGGGTTCGGATTCGGGTTCGGATCTGGACTGGATCTGGACTGGAGCAGCTCCCACAAGGCCAAAACCGATGATGATAATGATGTAGGGCTGTAAGGAGGAACCAGGACCAGGACGAGGCAAGTCAAGTGCCCCTGTCCGCGGGCTCATGAAAAATTCATTCATAGTGTGGAATTTCGCGCTTAAATGTAAAATAGTTTTTCAAACAAGTCGAACACAAAGCGCATTGTAAGAGCCGCCGACTAGGAAGCTAAGCCAGCAGCTGAGGCTCTGGGCCTGGTGTTATGAAAGGATGCTGAGAAAATGCAACGCAGACATAGGTGGGCTCTCAGCTCAGCTTCTCGGTTCTCCATCCTGATTCCCAAATGTAACACAAGCCAGGGATTGAGATTGGGGACTGGGACTGGGACGGGAATGGGAATTGCGATTGGGATTGGGATTGGCAGCTGCGTTGCAGGCTTTAAAAGCCAAAAGACTTAAAGTAGCGGCATTACGACGCACCAACGCGATTAGCATAAATGTATAAATGCATACAGAAAAGCTCTGAGACACACCATTTCCTTTCTCAGAATTTTGGATACTCTGCAAGGAAATAAATGTGAGAAATATTAAATAATATAAGTAAGTAACTAAAACCATCTATCGTACACGAAATAAATAAAAATATTTAATATAAATATTTAAAAGTATTTATAATTTATATTAAAAATGTAAAAAATATCCAAAATAAAATACCCTTATTTCTGTGTATATAAATACACAGTTGAGATGCATAGAGCTCTGTAAAGTCGAAAACCCCCCTTTTGTGCGACATTAAAAGCATCCAGGCAGCGTTACGCATCACAGATACGTCGGAGATGCTGCGC
>VNJR01000159.1:0-11639 GCA_008042585.1 Drosophila punjabiensis
TATGTGCATCGGGGCACGCACATGCCCATTTATAACTAAGTACCTACTTATGGGGCCCGCTGGCGGAGGCCGGCGAGCGGGAAGCGGCATAAATGCAGCCGAATGCAGCTCATTATCATTTAAATACGCAATGTGCTGGCCTAATTTGCAGAGTCCGAGTGTGTGTGCGAGTGTGTGTTGGTGTTTACTTGACTATTTATGAGCCAAAACCAGCAGGCCTGCTCCACTCACTCACTCGCACACAGGCGAAGACACAGATGCCGGCTCGCACATCCTTGATCCCTGTACATAAATGCAATTATAGGGACATAAATGTGTACATAATTATAATGCACATTATAACGTCTAGCCACATAGCACAATTCGCTGAGTATATACTACACTCTATATACATTGCTTTACTATACTACACTATACCATGCGTGTCCTTACAGGAAGCCCGAATTATAGTAAATACTTGGTCACTCAGGCAAGTAAATAGCAGGAGTAAATGCTTAAATGAATGAGTTGTTTGATTTCATTGTCAATCGAAAGCTCAGTGGCCTTGCAATTAAAATGCAAAGTACATAAGGCCAAATCATATAGACGTAATAAGTCACTTGAATTATTGTGTCAGGCTTAATTAGCACGATTTCTTAGTCATATTTGCAGACTTGAATGACTTAAATGACTAAAATGACCTGTTGAGAAAAATTAATCGAGCGGTTGTTAAGGTGTTTAATTGGATAGCTTTCTGGTTACATTCAAATAGATTTTAAACTTATTAAAACTGTGTTTATGATGATTTTTTGAATATTTTTAAAGGTTAAAAAAAGAGAGAAATAAGGACTCAATAAGGACTCTACGATGAGGCACATTTCAAAGGAGACACCTTGCCTTTGCTAACTATTTCCATCTTAAAAAAGGTTTGTTTTATTTATTTAAAGACAACCAACTCGCTTTTATAGCTTCCAAACAAACCAAATTGCATTAAAAATAACAAAAACAAACAAGACACAATACCAGTTAGTAGAAACCCTCAAGTACTTTATGGTAATTTATGCAAATATCGAACGTCTTAAGGAAAATTAGACACAAAAGCCTGCATGTCAAAGGAATCACTTAAAGCGCCTCAGGATTACTAAGTGAATTATGCCCCAAAACTAATTTATTTACTGTCCTGAAACCAGCTTTAGTTTCTTTAAAAACCAAAAACACATCAAGACACAGCAGCACACACAACGAAGTACTAAAGAATTATAAGCATTGGGTAAAAATGAAAGCGTTTTCTTTTCAAGTTTTCACTCTTTTGCCAATTCCGCAATGTTTTTTATTTTATTTGTCGGGTTCAAAGTACAATTGAACGAAATCGAAAGTTTTTTTTTTGCTCTTGCTTACACTTATACACTCATATGGCCAACTAACAGTACATAAAAAGCCCCATTTGAGCGAGGGGGAAGTCCCAGCACCTAGCTACATATGCTTACTGTTTGTATGTGCATGTGCAGCAATAAAAATGTTGGATTTAAATTATTGCTTTCACAGCGAAGAGCCGAAAGAGAGAACAGTGGCCGATCCGACCGCAGGAGGATGTCTGCGTCTGGCCAAGAAGTGGGACAAGACCAGGAGAGGACCAGGAGAGGACCGTAGCACCACCTTTCTGTAACCTACTCCCACTGTCTATGTGTGCTCCAAGAGGTCCCAGTTCCGAGCACTAGCTCCCAGCTCCTGCTCCTGCTCCCGCTCCAGCTGAAAGCTGCTCTGCTCTGCTGGAAAAATAATGTGATTCATGTCCTTGAATCATAAAACCAATTTTTTTTCAACTCCTCCCGTGCTCTCCAGTGTGTGTGTATGTGGTGTGTGTGTGCTCCTTATTTTTTCTTCCTTCTTCGGTTTTGTTTGTTTGCACTTTTTTTTGCGAGCAGACGTTGTCTATATAAAAATATATATTCCATGTCATCGTCGGGTGCGGAGCGGTGCCTGCTCCAGTGGTAGTTGCTCCAGTCTGCTCAATGCCAGACACTGGATCTGGGCTAGACGAAGCCAAGCCGGGCAATATCCATTTAGGTGACTCAATGCCGGTCGAACATGTACATATGTATGTGTCCTGCCGGCCGGCATGAGTGTGTGTGTGTCTGGAGCAGGGCATCAAACTTTTATATTTGTTTTTATATTCAATTCAGAAGTTCCAAACACAGTTCTAAACGTTCTGCCCAAACCCTAAGCCCAACCCGAGTCCTTGGAAAAAAGGGACCTCCTACATAGCATATATCTATATCTGTTGCTTCCCTCACAGACACAGATACAAACACACACACACACCGATGATGGGTTTGCATACTTAGTGGGATTTTTTCCGATTATTTGATACAGAATCCCCATTAATGCATGCACGTTTACGGCCGTAATATTTGCCAACTTGGAGGATCTTAGCAGACAGTTGTGCCATTGTGCCCGCGTGCCCCTCACCCAGGCGGATGCCGTTCGTTCGGTTCCGAGATAGAGATATATGTTATGCTATGCGTTTGGTCCAACTCTTTGCACATGAGTCTGTGGGTATGTAATGCTTTATTTTATTCTTTTTCTTTTTTTTCTCCTTTTGGCCAAACACATACTTATGGGCATGTGATGAAATCCATGTGTATATTTGATTGTGTGCAAGGATACTGGGGCACATTCGGAGTTTTTATTCCATTGCTGCCTGGCCAAACATGAGAGACATTAGGGTAGGTCAGTGTCAGACTACTTAAGGAGCAAAATTTGTTATGCCTTTGCTTTATTTAATGCGAATTCCTGTGCTCAACTTTGGCGAAAGAAACTTTTCCAAGGCCATTTTGCGCTCCTCCCCAAAAAAAAGAAACTAGTGAAAGTCCCTGAAAGAAAATAGTGAAAGTCAAGGAGTGTGAATACTCGGACAGCCTTTATATTGAACTTGGGATAATGCAATTACCTGAAGGGTCTTCGTTTCTCTCCTTTGCAACTCATCAATGTAATCAGATTGGTTTCGTCTATATTCGTGCCTATGTCCTGCCGGTCCTTCTTATCACTGGCGTCAATGCAATGACTAAGTTATCTAAGCCTAGAAGTTGCTTTCCTAATGTAATTATCCTGACACTGCTTTGTGAGGTCGAGTTACCTTTAATACATTTGCTTCTGTACCTTCATCAGATTATTTATGAATGCCAGAGAGTCACTATAGTGACTATATAGTGATAGTTTCTGTGAAAGGTACAGAGGCTATAATAGTTTTTTGCTTTTAATCATAAGATTTTCTTTTTTAAGGATTTTAAAAACATTCCTAAATAAATATGGAAATAATTTATTTATTTACTATTTGATTAAGTTTTATATTTATTTGGAACTTACAGGGATGTGCATTATATGTAAGTTTATATTATTTACTTATTACCTAAAAATATTTATTGGCCAAAAAGTAAATGTCTTTTTAAATAAATTTTCATTAAATTTACAAAAAGTATAAAATTTTTGTTTATATATCAAAAAAAAAATGTACAAAAAATGTTTTTTTTTCTTAATTGGGTTTCCATTAATAATTAATTAATTTTATTAATTGATATGTATTATTTACTTATTACCTAAAAATATTTATTGGCCAAAAAGTAAATGTCTTTTTAAATAAATTTTCATTAAATTTACAAAAAGTATAAAATTTTTGTTTATATATCGTGTAAATTATGTTCAGACAAAGACTGAAAACAAAACTGGTAAAATAATAGTGTATTAAGAATAACAATAAGCTATAAAAAAAAACCAGATTGAAATCTTTGAGCAGAATCAAGAAAACTTAAAACTTAAAACTTCAAAAGAAAAAAAAATTAATGGTCACAAATAATTAACAACGACATCAAGTTTATTTACAAATAATATATACTTATTCATTTTTGTAATACTCAAATAGTTTACCTTTTTTCTTAGATATAGTTAATTTACCGCCTTTCTTTACCTTTTATTTCTATGTATATATATATTTCCTTCTCTCGCTTCCCGTAAATTCTCCTAATTTTCCGTTACCTTTTTTTTTTTGGCCAGGTTAAGTTCGTTTTATGAATTGTTCCTGGGGATTTTTGGCACTCATTTCGGCCAATCTTGAGTCGCGCACCAGCGGCGGTGGCTCCCCGTCTCGTAATTAAATACTACCGAAGGACATCTCGGAACAATGTAGACGGTGCCCGTGGATTCAGGCAGCCAGGAGGTACCGTTACGGTCAGCGGCGCCAAATTAAGCACACAATTTAGAGACATGCTGGCTTTAATCGAAACCCGATACTCTGTCGCTTCCTGAGGCCGTAGGGTAATTAGCCCACGCTTGATTTGCCGTCGGCGCTCCCGTGTGTCCAGACCCGGGACTCCTTCACGCTCCGCGCAGCTGATATATCTATATATACTTACGCCAGCGAGGGCTATCCTTCAGGAAGAGCCATAAAAAAGAAGAAACAACGACTGGGACAAAGGCAGGGGCGGAGGCGGAGGCAACTCCAACTAAATAAAAAGGCCAAGACAAATAACAAGCATTTTTATTTTAATACCGACACTTAATATAAACCTCATGGAGCCACAAAATCACGCTCCATTTGTTCGGCGAGGCGAGTGCAGGGCATAGCATCGCACTGGGCAAGGAGGAGCAGGCAAGAGAAGCTCCAGGACCTTCAGGATATAGCTACTGCTCGGACTCCTGCTCCTGCTCCTGCTCCAGCTACAACTCCAACTCCTTTCTCGCCGTCTCATGCACTTGTTGATTTTTATTAAATGTTGTAATAAAATAACAGTTAAGTTGTAACTTTGAGTGGGGCACAAAATAAAAAGGACCGCATCAGCACTTGCACCGTTGACATAGGAAGAAGCAGAGAGGAGAAACGAAACGAAATGGAGAGAAAAAAATACAAACACAAACATAAAAAAGCTTTAGCACCATGGCCATAGTCCTTGCCCGTCCCTCTATCCGACGGGGATTCCCCGGCAGGAGCCAGCTCATGAGCGAGCAGAAATAATAAAAGTTCATGAATAAAAATTTGAATGGGTGAATACAGAAACAGATATCTGTTGCTTTTAGCTTTAAAAGCGTACCCTTTGACCGACTGATAACCGACTCCCCGACCTATCCTCCTCCCGAAGGATATCGCTTATGCACACTTATGCCATTCACATAAAACAAACAATTTGTGCCAGAAGGAGGTCAGTTTTTAAAGTGTCCCAGATCCAGGATTGTTTTTATATACTTTTTCCAATGGGAGATGGAGATGTAACGAAGTGAAACCAGCTTTTAAATTCGTAATATAGAGTTTGTTTTTTAAAATAAATAATAAGTTGTTAAGTAAGTTTCTGTTTGTGGAAGTTCCTTGATATCAGAGTGCCTTGCATTAACTCCCACTTTCTGGTATTGTGGAATAGCGTGAATAATTCCATTTCCCTTCGGAGTCTAAAATTTAATTCTGTGCTCAGTGGACCTTGAGTTGGTGCCACCTGCACTTGGATTAGTGAATCGTTTGATATCCTCCTGCAAATACACAAATATACAGGTAGTACAGGTACTGGTACAGGTGTACAGGTAGCTAAACGCAAAGCGCAATTCAATAAAAGCCGAGGGCGCAAAAGGAGTTCGCGTCCTGCTCGCTAAAAAGGAGTAAAAATGAAATGAAAAATAGAAAATGGATGGAGAACCATCAGCATCTGACGGTAGGGTTAATGGTTCGCTGATTCGCAGACCCTGGAAAATGCCACCTTCGAAAGTCCGACGGAGAAGCAGAGGCCAGATTCCAGCGCGGTTGTGTTTTTCCAAACTTGAGAACATGTCCAGATCAAGTTGTCGGAAAAAGCGACTATCTGGGCCCGGGCTCAGCACCGCAGCCGGGCTAACGAACATTTGCTAATCCCCCCAATTCCGGGCCCACTCTCTAACCCTAACCCCATTTAAATAAACACATACACAAACTTTCGAATACATATTTCAGTTCTCAGTACTCAGCTCTCAGTTCTCAGTTCTCGGGTCTCTGGTCTCCGGTCTCTGGTCTCTGGTCTCGGACTTGGCTCAAGGGACTCCGGCTCCAACTCCAACTTCAACTTCGGCTTCGGCCAATGCGTCCAGCGAGCCCCGTCTTTGCGTTGGCCGGTCTGCCATAACTAATACTGCAGGCGATGATGGTGGCAGGAGCAGGAGCAGGAGCGGCTAAGCTAAGGACGTGGATGTGGACGTGGTTGTGGATGTCGCATAAGCAATTTCTGGCCTCCTTCCTTTCGATTCCCCGCGCCGCAGTCCCTCCGAATTCCAGCCATTCGAGTTGGCCGCGGCCGTTCGGTCCAAAAGGACATGGCAGCCCAACCAACAACCTTTTGATGTGTGCCTGCCTGCCTCTGCCTGCCTGGCTGTGCGGGGCGGGGACTGGGGACTGGGGAGTCCTTGGCTGAAAAGACGAGCTAGGATGAATATTTCCGCTGAATGCTTCGCAAATGCAGAGCATTCACCCATTCCTTTGGTCATCGCCATGGCCGTTGTCGTTGTCGTTGTCCGTTGTCGTGGAGGCCCAGTGTCCGTTGCACACAAGGCAGCTCTAGAAAGGGGTCTTCGGGGAGCGAGGGCCAAGCAGGACGAAAGGACTTCTACCACGACGCCAACGACGACGATGAACAAGCAGTGGTAATTCGCAGGCAACTTCTGGGCAACCGGGGCCCCGAGTGTGACAAGCTCCTTCCAGCATCAGCCACGGCCACTCTCTTCTCCGCTCCAGCTCCTCGGCCATCTCAATCTACGCGCCTTGGCATATCGGCCGCCCCCGAAATCCAGTTCGTTGGCACCCAGGACCCCAGCATCGCCATCCGACGTCGCCCAAACTCCCGGGCAGCCGCGTGTCCATCATGTTGCCTTGCCTTGCCTTGCCTTGCGTTGCCTTGTGCTGCCTGCCTTTCCTTGCTGCCACCGCATCCATCGCCCGACCACCTGACACCAAAAACAAGTCGATCGATAATTTCCATAGTTGACCGCTGCTGTATATGCGAATTTAGATGCGGACATTTACACAAACACAAACATCGCAGCATACGTAGCACTCCGTGGCCCTCAGCATCCATATCCACCGTATCCCAGCTACACTTGGGAAAATGTCTTGAGACTTACTAGTTTATATTTGGAAAACATATTTAATTTGTTAAGTTTGTGCATTTATTTTATAGAATGTATACTGTGTAAGTATATATAAATTTATCTTAATTTATATTCAATATTACATTCGATTTTTAATGCTAAATATGACTACCAATACCAAAATCCTTCTTTTGAAAAACTCTATAATTATATTCTTTTATAGAGTTTTATATATACTTAATATTAATGTAATGTTATCTAGATTGTGTACATCTGAGCACACCATCTGCAAGCTACAACGACTTCTGTATAAACTGAGAAGTCTAGGAAGAGAAAATTACTTTAGAATACCTTTTTGCTTCCTATCAAAATATATTCAAATATTGACTCTAAAACTTGCGTAATAGTTTCGTAATGAAACTTAAATTACTGGAAATCCTAATACTTGGACTGCAAGAACTGCCACTAATAATACATAATTCAAAGTCAATCCATCTTATATTATTTCTAATCTAGCTTCTTAATCAGAGTTCAAAATTTAAATAAAACCCCTCAAATATCCTTAAAAGTAAAACGATTATTTCTCCATGTGCAGCCGTGTGCGCGTGTGTGAGTGCGATTGCTCGGACATCGAGCGGGCTGCAAGGAGTAAGGAGCAAGAAGGCCTCGGCCCGAAGGAAGGCCAACGAAGTCGGGCAGCAAGAACCTCCAGACAGTAGCTATGTAAAATATTGTTTGCATACGGCTTGCGATTGCTTGCTACATCGGCGGCTAAAGCTGATGAGGATGATGGCTCCGTGTCCGGTGGTCCAGTGCTGCTGCTGCTGCTGCTTCTGCTGCTTGTACGGGGGATTGGAGGAGGTGGGGAGGTGGACAAGCGGCAGGAAGGGTTGCCACAAGGATGGGCCTTTTTGGGGGTGGAGATTTTCTCTGGTCCACTGGCGATGGACTCTATATGGGGTACGCTCTAACCGGGCTAGGTCACGTTTTGCTGCGTCGCCATCGTCATCGCCTTGCCTCGCCTCGCATCGCATCGCATCGCATTGCCATGGCCAGCACTGGAATCGGGAGTGGAGGCAGAGGTTGAGGTTGAGGATGAGGCTGAGGAGGATGCTGATGCTGATGCTGATGCGAAGTCCAAGTGGAAGCAGCAAACTCTGGCTGGCTGAGGTAGTGGCTGCGCGAGACGTCGGAACGAGATGGCGAAAATTCGACTTTTCAAGTTGCTCTTGCCTGGCCCGGCCTGGCCAGCTTGCTTGCTTGCTTGCATATAGCCCAGTCTCAGAAGGGTGGACTTGTGGGCAGTGGGCTGTGGGAGGGTAAATTAATACACAAACACACATGTGCATCTGCAGAGCGAAAGAGCTAGAAACGAAAGACGGAGACGGCGGAGCAAAAATCCAGCTACGGCAACGGCTCCATCGCAGTATGTACGAAAGTTGGCTATTTCACGAATGCCGCCGACGTCGCAATTGACCAAGACCGTTGCCGTTGCCGTTGCCGTAGAAAAGGGCGTGAGAGTGAGAGCCACCGCCTCATCCTTGTGCAGCCCTCGATTCTCCACCGGACACCCACGGTCCCACTTCCCATTCGGCCACTTGAGTCTCGGTCCTCGGTCTCGGGAGCTGGCATTTGCATATACATTTGTTTGGTATATACACTCGCCCAAGGAGCGCGCAGTGCTAGAACTCCGCTCGAGAATAGATAATAAAATTACCAACCTATGGACCCATGTATATTGCACATTTTAAACTCGAAACTATACATATTTATTTTTTTGGCCAAAAACAAAAGCTAGAAATTATGGAAACTATGAAGGGTCTAAGGAAATTTAATCAAGCCAAGACATGACATTCTATACTTAAGTCTCACTAAGTGGATTTTTATTTTATAATTCTCAATTAACTTGACGTATGTTGGACACAATTTTTAAATTAATAATTATGGAATCAATCCAAATAACTGGGTTACAAAATGCTTAAACTTTTGAAAAGTGTTTTATACGATATGTTTATGAAATATGAAAGCTTAACGAAATCGAAAGGAGTGTTCACTTGTGTACCTTAATTATATTTTCCATCTAAAAAATTTTGAGGAATTTATTATTTGTTGCTTGTTTTTAGTCTTCATAATATTGGATTTATTTTAAGTTCTGATTTGAAACTTTTAAGTGTCCAATATAAGCTTGTGCATAATATTTTCTATCAAAATATAAAATATATTTGCAAATACAAAATCAATTTTCATATTTGAAATTTCCCTATTTCGACCTCAAACTTAATCCAAAGTAATAACTCTTTGAGATATTCTTCGAAGTAGAAACTTCCTTAAAAACCCTTCTTGAAGACCGTTCTCTCTTAGCCACTGTGCCAAATCTTATCGTACATTTCGGTTACTGCTGGTCATCCGTGGAGGTGGACGGCCAATGATGCAAAGCACACCTACCCGATATGATATATATGTATATATGCCGACCGCCGTGTGCTCGCATGTACACATCCACATCCACATCGGCAGCCACATCCACATCCACATCCACATCCATATACGTGCTAACTTCTTCCTGGGCAGGAAAGTTTCGAGCTGAGCTGAGCTGCTGGCCGGCAAGGCAAGGCAAGGCAAGGCAAGGCAAGGAAAGCATACGAAAGGATATGCAGAGAGTGGGGCCAAGTGGCGTGGCATGGCGTGGAGTGGAGTGGCATGGAGCTGCTGCAATAAGGACAACGTAGGAGCAGCCACATCAGATTTTGCGCCTGAACGGATGCCCGACTGGATGGCCAGGCTGCTCATGTATCAAGACTGCATCCTAGCCATCTGACGACCATGCCAGGACTCTCTGACATACAGACTGCAGGCTGCCAGGAGGACTATGTATCGACTGCTCCCGCCTGGGTGCTGTGGCAAGGTGCGTGTGTTCGTGCGTTCGTCCGTGTGTCCGTGTGTGTCCGTGTGCTCGCATCCTGAAGACTTTCAAACGCTGGACATTAGAATTAGAACGAGACGCACACTAGCGCAGGAGGCCTCGCCCCGTTTGCTTTCCTTGCATCCGTGCATCCTTGCCAGCATCCTCGCTTCCTCCTCGGGAATATGCATATTAAACGAGTATATAACTTTCATTTGCCATATACCGAGAATACGCCTAAGTTGAAGAAATTGCGCGTGCCTGCAATTACATGTGCGTGTGTGTGTGTGTAGCGAGTGTGCGAGTGTGCTGTGTGTGTGTGTGTGCTGAATTTGCATAAATGCATTGCTCGCTGCGTATATTGTACTGCTCGCCACGAAGACATAAATACTCAGGACTCGAATAAGGACGAGTGTACACGCATCTGTGCGTGTGTTTGTTTGTTTTTGCCAATTGGCATCTCGCCTTTTTCGTAGAGATATGCGCCACCGATAATTTTGGGGATAAATAATTTATACCGCAGACATAGGAATATTTTTTAGGCAAATATACATATAGCTTATCTCGGGCATAAAATATTATTTTGGAGTGTTTATCTTAATTGCATTTCAGTGTTTTAAATAACTTGTTGGTATATATTACTCAAGGATATCGATATGAATGCGTAATTATTAAATTACACGGGCTAAATTAATTTCGTAATAAAACTTTAAATTCGAAGTAAGAGAAATCATTATTATTTTTGATTTTAGTGTTTATGCTGCTCCGAGTTCTTTATAAAAAACAAATAATTTTTGTTCTCAAAGTGCATTTACATTTTTTATTTGAAATTAAACTAAATATATTCCGAAATAAAGCTTAATCAAATTTAAAATATTTGTAAATTTTTAGAGGAACGAATTAAATATTCTACAATTAAGGAACTTATTATATCATATAAAAATCTATGTAGAATAAGTAAAATCGATGTTTCTATTGAATTTTAAGTATAATTTACCTATTGATTATGTTTATAAAGAAAAGGCGACAAAAATTGCAAATAAATGTTTACAATTATAATAAATTTGTAAACTTACACTATTTTTTACTATTAAAATTACAAATTAAACTATTCAATTTCCATTTCACAATACCGTATACATTTCATTAAAAAAAGCTGCACATCCTTTTTGAATATCAAACATATTCCAGTCAATACTTAATTGGTTGTGGAAACCCCCCTTTTTCCTGAGCAATTAAAATTACAATAATTACTGGCCTTCCTGGGTGCGGGCTTACAACAATCAATTAAGTTGTCAGAAGTGTGAAACGAGAGAAATATTGAAAGATCACCCGCTTAAGCCACCTCAGGTAACTATCCTAATTAAATGCTTACAAACAATTTTGAACAGTTCTTCTAATTGATGTACGACCTTTATTATAAATAATGCAATGTGCATTTGCATTACATTCATAATCAGAATGGCACACACACCTCAGACACACTCACACACACACTCATCACATCAGACACACACTTGAGCCGGGGCCAGAACACTTTCGCTCACAGGCTCATAAGTAGATGGGCTCACACACAACCGATGGCATGTATCCAGCCATAAATAGCTCATTATCATTAAATTAGGAAAACAAGTTGTTTAACCCAATGCTTGTGGCACTTTGG
>VNJR01000168.1:0-12511 GCA_008042585.1 Drosophila punjabiensis
AGCAACAACTTCTACAGCAGCAGCAACACCTACAACAACAACTAAGGCAATCGTTTGCCAGCAACAACAATAACGCCAACAACTGTTTTCCACAACGCAGCGGCAACGGCAGTGGTAACAACAGCAACATTTATGGCAATATTGCTAGCAGCGCCTACGCCAGCAGCAGCAACAGCAATAGCAATAGCAATAGCAACCAAGCTGCTGCAATGGCCGCCATGTGCCAAATGCAGAACTTTTTTAGCCAACAACAACAACAGGAGTACAGTAGCAGCAATAATTGCTTGCCCATTAATTATTATCAGCAGCAGCAGCAGCAGCAACATCAACAACAACAGCAACAGCCAATGACAGCAGCTGCAACATGCAATGCCACAGCAGCAACCACGGCTGCAGCACCAACAACTACAGTACCCACAAAAGTAGCAACATCAACGAACAACAGCAGCAACAACAATTGCAATAACAACGATAATTTTGCAATGGACGCCAGTGAAATTGCCAGTTTTCTCGCCAGCGAGCTTTTCCTGCAGCAGGTATAAAATAATAATAATAATAAGCAGACAGCAGACAATATCGATATTGAAATCGCTATCGAAATTCGGGAAATTGGGCGCGAAAACAATTGGCAGAGAGCGCATACTACAACTTATAATAAAAACGTGGTGTGTGCGTACTTATTCATCGACCGAAATAGCGCAAAAAAACAACAGAAGGAGATCCACCGAGGGGCGGGCGTAATATAAACAAAGTGATGGATTGGGTCCCCTCTGCTTCTTCGATTTGTGTTTGCCAAAAACAAAAAAGAAACACGCTCCCTAATTCTCAGAAATATATATATTTGAGGTCTTAGCAGTCTTAAGAATCGTTTTGGCTTTAGTTTGTGAATTAAGTTTAATTTGTTTACAGTGGAGGTTTATCTTTAATATGTAAGGAAAGCAAAGAATAATCACATAAAGCTACTGCTTATGAGTGATAACATTTTAAGGGATCATAACATACTCGTTGAATTCTAAATTATTCATTAAATCCTTAAATATTCTTTATTTTCATATTTTACACCATTTACAAACCCCTCTTAACAAACTTTCTTTTTCATTTAATTGCAGCTCGGCACCTTCGACGGCATTCAGAGCGCTCCAACGCTGACAACGCCCACGTTGACGCCCACAACGATGCGCAGCATCGAGGAGAGCTTCTTCGAGATGACCAACGAACCGGTGACCGCTCCCTACCAGGCCGGCTTCAAGCCGCCGCCACTCGCTCCTCTGGTGAACAATGGTAGCGGAAATGGAAGCGGTAACGGAAATGGAGTCACCGGAATTCCGACCACCACAGCCACGGCCACCGTGGTGGGCGTGGTTAATCCGCTGATTAGCCAGCAGGTCTACGATGTAAGCAGTGTGGTGCAGGGAACCGATTCCGGGGACTCCAACAGCTCCTGGGGTGAGGGGCAGAACAACGACGATCAGGACACAGACGAAACTTGTAAGTTATTCAAGAGCCATGCCAATTTTCGCAGCTTACTAACCGAAGCTGTATCTTCCGAATTGCAGCAAGTGCCCACACGGACAGCACCTCGTACCAGAACGGACACATGCCGAGCGGCAGCGGTGCCAACGGAGGCGTCAACAACTTCAGCAATGTCCTGGCGGCGGTGAGCTCCAGTCGCGGATCCTCCAACACGAATACCTCGAACAGTGCCACGCCGGCGCGTCGCGGAGGCGGTCGGAGACCGAATAGATCCGCCAACATGACGCCGGAGGAGGAGGAGAAGCGTCGCATTCGCCGGGAGAGGAACAAGCAGGCGGCGGCCCGTTGCCGCAAGAGGCGCGTCGATCAGACCAACGAGCTTACCGAGGAGGTGGAGCAGCTGGAGAAGAAGGGCGATCAGCTGCGCAAGGAGATGGAGTCGCTGACGGAGGTGAAGAAGCAGCTGTCCTACTTCCTGCAGGCCCATCGCTCCACCTGCAGCAAGGTGCGCGCCGATCTGCTCAGCGTGAACACCTGCAACGGGTTGATTGCCCCCGTGGGACTCCTGAGTGCCGGCAGCTGCGGCAGTGGATCGAGCAGTCATCACAACAACAACAGCAACGATAGCAGTAACGGCACAATCACCGGCATGGACGCCACCTTGAACTCCACCGGGCGAAGCAACTCGCCGCTGGACCTCAAACCGGTGACTCTGCAAAACGACCTGCTGCTGCAAATCAAGGACGAGCCCCTGGATGGCGGCCTGGATTCCAGCTCTAGTTTGGACCAAGATGGACCGCCACCCAGCAAGCGCTTCGCCTTGCCGCCCATGTCCACGATGCCGCACATGTCCACGCTGATGACGCCGACGGGCGCCTCAACAGGCTCCCTGCAAACGCCCATGTCGGGCACGGCGCCGAGCGGATTTGGCAGCGCCTTCCCTGTGGTCACCACCACAACCAACGGCAGCATGAACAGTCCCACGCTGAACGCCCTCAACAAGGTGCCCAAGGAGCGGCCCAACACGCTGGCCGTGCAGCGACCCTTCGGCAACCACATGCACCTGACGATGGCCAACAACAAGCCCGGCGGTCGCACCGAGATCCAGGGCGTGCCCATTCAAACGCCCTCCACCGGCGTCTTCAACTTTGATTCGCTGATGGATGGCGGCACCGGACTGACCCCTGTTTCGGGGCCGCTGGTGCCCAACAGCTCCTCGCAGAACAAGCATCCGCTGGAGCTGCCCACGCCCACCGCCGAGCCGTCAAAGCTGGTCAGCTTATAACCGGAGAGGTTACCAAGTCGAGTCAGGATTAAGTTAAGTTTTATATAATTTGTTAGGAGCCGGTTTCTGGATGTCGGGTTAAGGTGACACTAAGCTTAACTGTCAGTTATACAAGCTGTGGTTAATAGACAATTAATATAACCTCTGCTTGTTAACTCTCAGTTTATCCTTTGAAGAAACCTTAACTGGGCATTGGGAAACCGGAAAGCCGAAACATTAACAAAACCAACAAAACATTTTGCTAGTTGTAGGAGATGTTTTCATTTTTGTAATTCGTAATTTGTAATCGTAAAAGTTTTCGTTAACTTTAATGTTTTTTGTATTATTATCTTTATTATGGTTAATTTATGATTTTGCTATGTCTTTTTACATACGCCGAGCCGAGCTACATATGTTATGTACTTGTATTGTGTGCAATTTTCAAACCTTTTCATTAGCGTGTTATATATTTTTTCCAAAAGAATATAGAGATGCGGACAGATCGTCGACGATGCATGGTCAATGCCAGCGGCATTGGTCACGTATTGCGAATGATAAGGATTCTAGGAAGTGTAGATTTGGAAGGATGATGCGTTGTGATATTTATTATAAAACGAATACAAAAGATAACAGATAAACGAAAGTAGAATGAGCTAAACGGGAGAGGAGAGCGCCGAGGAGCGTAATGAAAGGAACTAAGCCGGTTTTAAAATTGTACATTTAAACAAATCGCGTAAATATAAATATATATATGTATATGTATATTCAAAATACAAACTAAATACAATGCCTTGAGAGAGAATTAAGAAATGCAAACACTTTATATATATATATATATAAATAAATAAAAGTATATGTTTAAACCTAAACATT
This sequence comes from Drosophila punjabiensis, assembly GCA_008042585.1. Taxonomy (NCBI): domain Eukaryota; kingdom Metazoa; phylum Arthropoda; class Insecta; order Diptera; family Drosophilidae; genus Drosophila; species Drosophila punjabiensis. Next base: position 3,611 of record VNJR01000168.1, read on the forward strand.
AATCGCGTTGAAGCAGAGTTTTATATTGAGCGAAAGCAAAAGCAAATGTGAAATGAGATAAATATACTTATTGTACTCTGTAAGCTGCAGTAGAAAACCCAAATATATTTTTACTAAACGCAACGAATGCGCTATTTTCAAATACCATTTATAAGAAATGACAAAACGCAAAGCAATTATTTAATATGTAATTATGTATTATGCAAAAACAGTGAAAATCTATTTAAATAAGCAACTCTCGCCATTTTCCACAGTAAATTCTCAATATTTGTCAACAACCGAAACCGGCAGAAACTAAATAGATGCACTTCAAAGGGCAGAGAAAAAAATCACCAAAATTGACATGAATGAAATAAAATCAAATAAAATAAAATCAAATAAAAATACCGAAAAACCTAAAAACAAAAAAAGTTGAATTATTTTATTACTGTTAAAGAGGAAAGACAACGAGTCACATGACTTGCAAATGGTCTGGCTTATCGTCAGGTAAGCTGAGCAGGTAAATTAGGGTGAACCGCTCAGAGGGATACTTTCTGATGTCTAAATAAACTAATAAATCTGGTAAAAATTTATAAACACAATCAAGATAAATAGATATTGCTTAAAATATTTCTACTAGATTTGAAAGAGGAAAAGTTTGATATGATAAGTCGACGATATGTCGTGCTCAATATCATAAATGTTGAAGATTTCGTAAACTTCGATATTTTCATCCATTCCTCTGGAGTTCTAAATATAAATAGATTTTTTAATTAATGCTTAATTTGAATCGTTGATCTAAGTTAATGAAGAAATATAAAAACAAGAGAAATAGGTGACTTGTAGCTTGTATACCTTTAACGTTTTTCAATTGGATCATGATCATAACTAAGCAAAAAATGCTTTCATAACTGAGCAAAAAATGCATTTATTTATTAGGTTAACAAGTCAGCATATTGAATTTAAATTGTAAAAACTTCCTTTTATTTTATTTTTCAGAATTTTTACGGTGTAACCCCAATTAAGGGTCTTGATTAAAACGGATAAAAACAATCAACTAAATTCCATAAAAATAAATAAAACCTTTTAAAATCAGTTTATGTACTGTATCCTGCTGACTTAAATTTAAGGCTCGACAATATCAGGAATATTCAAACCCCTAGCCAGCTGTTGAGGACCAGCCTAAAGGGCAGGTAAACAAGGGAGTATTCTTCCGTTCTTCCACAGATAATGGTTACATATATGTACATATACGAAGAATGCATATATTCATTTTCGGGTTTGCCTTATTTTGCATTATTTGAAATCTGGCCGGAGCTCGGCTCTTTGTTTCAGTTACTCGATAACAGGCGATATGAGCGGCTGTCAGCTACTACGCGCTCTGGGTCGGAGCCTTGGATTGGGCCGAAGCCACCTCAAGGTCGATAGCCGGCACGTGGTGCTCATCACGGGCTGTGACTCGGGATTGGGGTAAGGTATCTGATCTGGAAGGGAGCTCCGGAGACTAACCGTTTTGATCTCTGTATCGGGATAGCCACTCCCTGGCCGTATATTGCCACGATTCGCTTCAGATGACAGTGGTGTCCTGCTGCCACAATTTGAAATCGGAAGGTGCCAAGCTGCTGCAGGCTCTAAATCCTTCAAAGGATGGACGAAATAGAATGTACACGCTGGAATTGGATCTGCTTGAACCAGATTCCATCAGGCTGGTTCACGGCCAGCTCCGGGAGATACTCTCCCAGGACCCCGGCTACCAGTTGAATGCCTTGGTCAACAATGCAGGAGTGATGTGCTTCGGGGAGTTCGAGTGGCAGCTGCCGGAGCAGATCGAGAACCAGATCAATTGCAACCTGCTGGGCACCATGAGGTTAACCCGCGAGCTGCTGCCGCTGCTTCGCCAGCAGCAGGGAAGGATCATCAACGTGACCAGCCACTGTGGCTTGCAGGCCCTGCCCGCTCTGGGACCCTATGCCGCCTCCAAGGCCGCCCTGCGCTTCTGGTCGGACTCGCTGCGCGTGGAGTTGCAGCAGTACGACATGGAGGTGGTCAACTTTATACCAGGATCCTTTGTCATGGATAGCAACATAGCGGCAAGGCAACAGCAGCATGCCCAGAAGATGCGGGAGGCCTTCAGCGAGGAGCAGCACGCTCTCTACGACTCGTACTTCGAGGCCTTCAATAGTTACCTCAAGGTGCTGACCGGCTTCAAGCCCCCCAATCGGCTTAGGAACGAGTCGTTGCTGGCCAAGTTCCGAGATGCCTTGACCAGCTCTCAACCCTTGGCACTGTACATCGAGGAGCCCTGGCGATATCGCCTCTATCGCTGGCTCTTCGCCATCTGTCCCACACCCCTGGTGGATTGGCTAACCGTGCGCTTCTGCGCCATGCCCACCTACGAGTCCACAAAACAGGTTACCGAGGATTTGGTTGATTCTTAGTCTAAACATTTAAATATTACATTCACAATTACAATTAGAAATACAATTACCATTACATTTAGTTTACAATTGTAGCACAGGGGAATACTTGGCTAGGGCTGTGGCTGTGGCGAATAAAACGAGCCGAGTCCAGGGAATGGAAAGCGGCCAAAACGATCACAGAACGCAACTGGGATGGTGGTGGCTAGTAGCCGGTGCTGCGGCAGCGCTCGAATACCGCATCGTTCAGCAGCTGGAACCATTCGCTGGCGTAGGTCGAATCCTCTGCAGCCCGAAACAGCTGCTTCTTCTCCACCGCCGGCAGTGAGGAGCAGAGATAATAGCTAATAGCGGTCTCCGTCAGCTCGGCATGGTAGTTCTTCAGCGCCCACTCAAGCAGTCGCAGGCAGTTGTGGGAGTCCAGGAACTGGATGAGACGCTGCTGCAGCACGGCCTCCATTTCGGGTATGATGTACACCCGCGACATCTCGTAGGCCTGCAGCAGGGCAGGGTAGTTGGGCTCGGTCGGGTGCCGCTTTTGGCAGGAGATTAAATGCAGAAAGTACCGCAGGCCTTTGGCCGAGTAGTCTCGAAGCTGGATCTCGCCTTCGTGTCCTTCGCGGAAGCTGCTATTCAGCATCTTGTTGAACACCTCGCTGGCGTCGCAGAGCAACTGCTTGTTGAAGCCAATGGTCAGCGTGGTCTCGTCCTCGCCGTTCACCAGGAATCTCATGTCACAGTCGTCATGCAGCTTCTTGGTTTCACTCAGCTGCTGGGTGCAAATCTCAACCGTGCTCTCTAGTGGCCCGGCTTCCGGCAAGACTATTCCTAGGGTGAAACGCGCCATTGAGGTGACGGCGTCTGCTGCCTCATCGGCATACTGATCCTCGCTTTTAATGCGCAGCAGCAGATCGAAGAGCAGCGTCAGAGCATTACCGTCGTAGAGGAATTGGTAGAGCAGCCGATGGCTCTTGATGATGTAGGCCACCGAGATGGCGGCTCTCTGCTGAGCCTTCACATCATCGCAACGCAGGAGTCGCACCAGCTCCTCCTTGCCATAGTTGGACTCGCCCACATTGGTGAGTGTCTCCAGAAAGGCAAAGCCATCCTTGCGCATCTGAAAAGGGATAATAAATCAAGAACCATGGAAAAGTAAGTGATGAAGCAAGCTTACCTCCTCCACCTTGGTTAGCTGGTACAGCTGATGGACCACGCCATGCTTAATGATCTGCGCAAAAAACTGGCTCTCCCTGGAAATATTACAAGAATTATTTAAAATCAATTTAAAGCTTTAAAATTCCACTTTAACTCACAGAAGTATGTTGGTCAGGGCATTGGCAAAGTTATTGTTGGCCCCAAACAAGTTGATGGCTCTAATAAGCGTATCTAGCGTCTCCGGCTTTCCCAACTCTACCCGTTTGTTCACCATCAGCGTTATCCGATAAATCAAATTCTCTATTATGTCAATGGTGTCGCCTGCCTGGTTCCGGAACTGAGCCAGCTTGGGCGGCACATCGGAGCTTAGCTCCTCGAGATCCTCCTTGTCCGACAGCGTGTCATCGATGGACTCGCTGCCCTCTTCGATCAGCTTCAATATATCCAGAACGTTTGAGGCTTGAGCCCTGTTGGTGGCTATGCGTCTATCTTTCGTGTCTCCATTGTTCGCGCTGTCGTCCTCATCTTCGTCGTCGTCACTGCAAGCCGGTGAATAGTTGTCATCGTCGTCGTTGGTCAGTAGATCCTTGCAAACCGGCGACATGCTGCGTGAACTGCAAGGACTGGTGGTGCGATAGGACCTGGGCGAGCTGCTCGGCGAGTCAAAATCCGAGCTGATTGTGTCGTGAGTCCTTGAAAACTATTGTGAGGGGAAGGTTTCCTATAAGTTATTAAATTGGTGAATATATGAAAGGCTACTTACCTTCGTTAGCGTCTCTGGCGTTGTTGGATCTGTTAGTTTACGTTTTTTTCCACCCTGCAGTCGCTCCTCTCGGCGACGTTTGTGATGCTCGTCGTCGCTGGTCAGATAATCGTTCAGCTCCCTGACCAGCATGGGCACCAGGCCCTCACAGAGCAAAAGTTCCATGCTCAAGTTGTCATATTGAAAGTTGTTGAGGATGTGGAAAAGCTGTTGGTAGTTTAAACGGGAATTATTTTATGCAAAAAGAAGGTAAAGTGACAAGTTACCGATGAACGCTCGCTCTGGGAGTTCGAGTCCCGTATCATGGCCACCAGCTTGCGCAGAGCTCCGCATCGCCGGATTTTGGAGCGACTGCAGGCATCCGTGGACAGTGTGGATATGATGTTGATGCAGTGCCTGCACTCGCTCTCATTCAACGGCTTCACCATATTAACGGCCATGAGCATCTCGCAGGCAGCCACAATGGCATCCGCTGTGCTCAGCATGTAGAAGGCGCACGGATCCTTGCAAAAGTTGGACAGGATCTTTAATGCTGAGGCTCGCTGTTCGCCATCTTCCTTCACAAAGCACACAATTGAGGCCAGGGAGGTGTTCCTTGAAATGGACTAATAAAGAAACGGATATTTAACACAATTTGAGAAGATAAATCAAGGATAAAACCCACCTCCCAGGCTTTCATCCCAATCTGCTGAGCCGAGATCAGGACGAGACACTTCAAAATCTCCAGGGCCAGCTCCACGGCTTCCTCATTCTGTTTGGGCAGCGCGTAGTCGCAGTTCCGCGTGAAGTTCTTGAGCATCTGGTAGTCGAAGATGTCGCTCCGCACTCCCTCCAGGTTGCGGGCCACCTCCTCGAAATACTTCTCGCGGTGCTGGTTCCGCTTCAGGCCAATTAGCGTGGACACCTCTATGTCCGGCAGCGGTTCCTTGGGCGTCTCGTTGTTCTTCATCACGGCCACGAAGATATTCATCAGCTGCAGGAAGCCGTTGGACATGAGGAAGTGCTTGAGGAACTGGCTGCTGACCAGCAGGAAGCGGCACACGCGGAAGGCCATAATGCGGGTCTGCACAGCGCTGGTGGACTCAATGATGTGGCAGATGGCTGGAGCAATAGCGGCGTAGTGGACGTTCAGATATTGGGCCGCCTTCTTGCTCTTGGCCAGGTTTCCGAGCATCCGGCAGGCGCGGCACTGGATCACGGGATTGGGTATGGTCTTCAGGATAGTCACCAGCGGGGGGATCACCTTGCATTCGACAGCCTATAGGTGTGATATTTAAGGAATATACATGTAAATATAGTTACTTTAATAGCATTCAAAAAAAACAACAAATCCACCTCAATGCAGGCCTGCTCGTCCGTGCAGCAGTTGCCCAATATGCTTAGCACCACCTCCATTATCTTTTCGTTCAGCTTCGTTATCAGGCGAACCTGGAAAAGACATATTTTATCACCGTTATCATTCCATTTCAAACTCCATCGAAAATTGCGCTCTCTAGTGCAGCCCCAGTGGCTGCAAAACTTCGACTATTACCATGATGGGGACGCCACCCGCAGTGCGGAATAGGGAGATTCCATTCTTGTCCTTCACAAGGTCCGTGCGGAGCTTGACCAGGCATTTGTATATAACCGTTCGATCCGTGGAGGTCCTGAGGACTTCCAGCATCCCCCCAACGCGAACTTCGTCCATTTCTGTTGTATTTTCCCCAACTATTTGTTCCAGTGGCCCTACAACTGTTTCAGTGTGCCCAGAGGTGGAAAAGTGATTCAGTTACTCTAAAACTGTTTAGTGTTGCCCATTCTTCCGATTTTTCGCAACCATTGTTGCCAGACTGTCAAAAAAATGTTCTTCGAAAAACCACCAGTGCTGCCCATTTAACAGCGACCAGCGTCCAATGCTGCCCATTTAACAGCGACCAGCGTCCAATGATGCCCATTTAACAGCGACCAGCGTCCAATGCTGCCCATTTAACAGCGATAAGTGCTGCCCATTTAATAGAGGCTAGCATACAGTGCTGCCAGAGTTTTCGAGTTTCAGCAACCAATGTGGCAACTCTGCCTTAGGCAATATTAAGAATTAAATAAATAAAATAAATAAACCCTAAACAATGAGTTTGGCCAGCATTAAGGAAAGGGAGGCCAAGGGCAAGAAGAAAACGCTGCCAAAGTTGCGCACGGTCCTGGCCAATCCGTACAAGCAGCACAGGTGAGGCAGCCGAAATATATAGAACTTGAATCCACAGGTGAAACCACACTTTCATTAATTTACAGCCCGGTTTTGACGGATGACGAGGTGCTGGAGTTCCGCAGAATACTGGAAAAGGCGAAGAAAAGAAGCGAGGGGGAGGACAAATCCTTTGCCACTCGCCATGGAATACACCTCGGGCTGGAGAGCTCCTTGCGAGCCATTAACTCCCAGCGCTTCACGTGTTTGCTCATTTCCCTGAGTCTCCGCCCGGCGCATCTCATCCGCCTGATAGCCACCAGTGCATCCGTCAAGGTGCCCACGGCGCCCATATACGCACTGCCCAAGCTGGAGGAGCTAACCCAAGAGATCTTTGGGGTGAGGTCCCTATGCTTGGTTTTACCTCTGGACTTGAAGGGTATAAGCGAGGACTTGGAGCAATGGGTTATAGCCCGGAGACGTGCAGTTCCGGCAAAGATTATAGCTCCCGTTGCCACCAAATCCCAACGGAAGCGCAAGGAAAAAGCGACTGTTTCCCAGACACCTTTAGTGGAAATCAAGCATCAAATTCCACCTGCAGTTCCTGCTGCACCCGAAAAACAGGACTGGGGCGGCGACTTCATTTCCTGGTCTTCTGAAAAGGCGTCCGTAAAGCTGGACCAAGTGGATGTCCAGGTGGAGACCCAGCAACTGGGCGCTGCACTCAGTCATTTGGCCATGAAAGCCAAGAGGGAAAGGTCCAAAGATGAAGAAAAACCCGAGAAAAGAGAGGAGTCACCGAGCGTAGAACCTATGGAAGTGGAGTCGGAAGCGGTCGTGGATGAGGACGACTTCCTGCCGAGTAACCTGCACACCTATCGTCCCCTTACGGTTCACCAGATCCGCCCGAATCCCGACAAGAAACCCAAGAAGAAGCGAAACAAAAAGCAAAAGCAGCCGCCAAGCAAACCATCACAATAGTTGGCAACGCGGCCCCGCATCAGCTGTAGTTTGTAGGTTAGGTTATCACTGTGTTATCGTAATTTTTAAGGCGCCCGCCGCACATAAAATGCTCCGGAGTTTACGGCAAATATCCAGACTAGGAAGATGCGTGAAGACTCCACTGCCGGCCAGCAGTCTGCTTAAACCAGCCGCCGAATGCCCCACAATCACCGCAAGACAGCAGGCACCGCTCCACACCAGCGGCCCGGCATGGAAATATGACAAGAAATCTTCGCGAGCGGCGGACGACTTGGAGAGCGACGACGAGGACGATGAGGATTTCAAGGACGAGCGGGACTCCAAGGTGGTCAAGACCAAGGTGAACTCGCTGCGCGCAGATCTCCTGCTGAAAGCTGGTCTCGGAATGGCCAGAAAGTAAGGGTATTCCAGGACTAGATGTTTATCAATGGCTAACTTTTTAAAATCCTTTTTCAGCAAGGTAGAGCTGAATTTTTATGAAAGCAAGATCCGCGTCAACGGCAAAAAGCTGCAAAAGAAAAGTGCGCAGGCAAGTAATTCATGTGTCCAGATGGAACGCTCGTTAATTGCTCTTCCTCTACAGCTGGAAATCGGCGATGAAATCGATGTGATAAGGGGCTTTAGTCAGGCGAATCCCTCCCACCTTGTGGTGGCCCGCGTCTCAATCCTTTCCGCCACTGAACGCGAGGAGGGACTCAGCGTGCATCTGCGGCGCTACAAGTCATTGCTGGTCGAGAATTACCGCGGCGCAAACGCCTTCAAATCTTCGGAACATGTGGCTCACTAAACCCGCCCTAGGACTGAACAGGTGCTCCCTCTGAAGAATTCTTTAATTTTACAATTAGAAATATATAGAAATTGTTAATGATCAGTTTTTATTCCTTTATTGATTATTTTTGATTATCTTAGTAATGCTTAAGTTCCACCGCTAGTTTTTGTCTACGAATCAGAGTTCGTTACCAAATGCGACAAGTGTCTGCCTTTGGATGCATTGGGCTTCCAAGGGGACAATTGTAGACTTCGGCAAAAGCTTCGATGTTGGAAACGGCGCCTAGCACTCTGTATTTGTCAATTGTGTGATCATCGTTCAGCTCCTCCCAGTAATGCTCCACCTCGTATGCAGAGCACCATAACTGTGCGAATCCGAGGAAGAAGAGCTGTTCCGGCGAGAGATCCAGGCCGGGCATCTGCTCGCTGCGCGGCGCAACCGTCTCGTTGTCCTCTAGATTCGTTAGCTGGAGCTGTTTCATGTGGCTTCGATAGGCGGCTAGTGATTCCCGTAATCCACCGCTGTCCGCGATGTTCTCGTCCTTGGTCTCATTGCCGTTGACGTTGCGATTAATTTCGGGTATCAGGTAATTATTGTAGTGGTCCACATAGCACTTGGCCCGCTCCGCAAACACAGCCTCTGATTTCTTGGACCACCACTGTCGGTGCTTCCCATG
>VNJR01000175.1:0-50824 GCA_008042585.1 Drosophila punjabiensis
CTTAAGTAATTACTCTGTAATCAATTCATTTGTATCTTGAAGAACAGTACAACAATTTTATGGCAGTTTGATGCATTGCGTATTTGGTTGCAGTTCTATTTCACCGTTCCCAATATCTTGTAATTGCTCGAAAAATATTTGTGCTGATGGATCATTTTGCAAGTGTACCCGCATGTTTATGGTTAATCGAAGTGTTTCAACAATTTGCCATAAGAATGATTTTTTTAAACGTGCATTAATCTCATCCGCGAAAGTTGAGCGAGGAAACTGATGCATTTTACCTGGCGTGCCGAAACTAATACAAAAGAAACGCGAGTTTCGGAACGCGACATTAAACTCTTCCAATTATGTATTCTGTGCTCCAACCCACACACACAAACCGAGCCAAGAACGGGTGTTCTTGATTTTGTTTCCATTTAACTCTGTGAGAGAGAGGGAGAAAGACAGATATTTTGATTGTAATAAAAATCTATATCTTTCTCCCTCTCTCTCACTGAGGTAAATGGGAAATAGAAAAATACTGTTTTGAGGATTTTCCCGGCAATTAATCGAATTTTTCTCACCTTTTAAACCTTCCCTAGACCTCCACGAATAATTCAAGACCAAGATAAGATAAATCCGTTCAGCCATTCTCGACTTTTAGCGAGACTAACGAACAGCAATTCATTTTTATATATATAGATTATATTTCTTTGGACTTCTTTTCAAATGGTTTTTGAAACCAACGCAATTTCTCAGCGATCTGTTGTATGACTTAAGTATTTATTATAGAAATGTATGATTATTCATAATATTGTATAAGATAGTGTCAAGTCTAGGTTTTTGAGCCTTACTTTCCTTAAACTTATTTAATTTTGCAAATTAAAAAATTACTAAAATGTACTAGGTACATAAATATAAATTTTACAGTAGAAAAAACAAAAAAAAGTAGCTTAAATGAAACAAAATGTTCAGCTAATAAAGTTCACTAAATAAATGAATAAAAATTAATAATATTTATTTTTAGTAATAAAATGTATTATTATTAAATAGATTTATTTAATTTTTAATAACACTTATATTGCATTATTTTACTTATAAAATATTATATTTGCTTCAAATGATGCTAGTTTTTCAGCAATTCAAAATCAAATTTAAAATTCCTATACAAAATCATAGATTTTCGGACTTTAAGTACTAGTAATTTGATGCTAAATGTGAGCATATATCCTAACATATCTTCATATATATATATATATATATATATTATAACCACATGTAGAATGTGTGTGTTTGTGTGTCAGCCTCCCACAGACATTGCATTGAAAAGTAAAACAATAAAATTGTACATGGCCCATAAAAAAGCATAAATATGACGAGTGTGCAGAGAGAGAGGTACAGAGGGGGTTGGAGAGGGAGAATGTCCTCGTTGCCCACGCACAATTGCCTGTGTGTGTGTGTGTGTGCTCGATGTGTGTGTCCGTGTGTAAGTGTGGCCCACTTGGGCATTGTTGTCTGTCCGCGTGTGCTGGCATGTTTGTGTTTGTGTTTGCATTGCCTGCTTTTAGGCGCTGTGCTCAATGCAGGTTATAAATTTTATCACTATCAACGCAGGATAATAAATGCGTACGCCTTGTGGATTCGTGTGTAAATTTGCCCAACCAACACATGCACACGCACACGCACACGAATCACTCCGATACGTAGGTCCTGGCCATATGCTGCTTAAATGCCGTTTCATTGCATATCTCTGTGCGTACGTTTTAACGTTTTTACGGGAGTTTCCTTCACAAAATACTCGCAAGTGTTGCCGCAAATTGCAGCTACGTGCAGTCTGCAACATCCTTCAGCCGTCAGGATACGAGAAGAAATCGTGCACTTGAAGAAATTACACTAAATTAGATAAATCTTTGTTTGGGAAGTCGATTAAATATAGAGAGTATTACAGTTTTCAAGGGTAATTTAGTAATTTCTTTGTTTTAAATTTATATTATTTAATAAACTAAAATCAGGATACTTTACTCTTATTTATTGTTGATATTATTATTAATATCCTTATCATTTTCAAGTGAAATCACTGTAACTTTTAGTTTTAAGCCTTTGCCTGGGTTATTTAGATAAAACTGCTTCTAAAGGTATCAAAATGCACATTACCAAAATTAATAATGCAATAATATATATATTAAAAGTATAAAGTATACAATATAGTTTTCTTGCTTCCCATTTCGTTCAGTGTACTGATACTGCCAGAGAAAATGGCAAAAAGCGAAGGAAATATGTGAAGCTCTTGAAAGATTGAAGCTTATCCAAGGAGTGAAGTGCCCGGCAGTCTCCGATAATAAAGTGTTCGATGCTGGTCTATTAAACACGGATGGGAGTAGGTGTATCCTGCACACATACACACACACATATCAGGCTTTACAGGTGCAGGAACATACCTCATGCATGTGTGGCTGCTTCTATGGCTGGTATTTTTCAGAAATTATCAGGAAAAGCAAAAAAAATGCAGGAATATATGAAGAAAACCTTTACTAAAATGTAGCAAAACTAGGAGAAGACAGGTAGGGGGTTAGGGAAAAAAGAAAAGCTTTTCCCATTTTATATACATTTGTAAGACTATTTTCCGTTCACAATTTCCATTTTACTTGAAGTAACATTCTTAGGAAACAAATCTAGCTATGGAATACTACAAAATAAGTGTTTATGTTTACAGGTAATTCTGCGAAAAATGCTGCAAATGTGAAATGCATTTTCCAGCGAAAACTCATATTAACAGCAAGGAAAGTGAAAACCAATTATGGGACCCTCTTTTTGAAAACGCAAAACATCAATTTTACATATGCCAAGTTTCCACGGCAGCTGGAAAATGTTTTTTACACTCCTTTCGGCTATTCCCAATTCTTCCTTTATTCCGAAATATAAATCCTTTTAACTGGAACTTCGGAAATCGTATAACGCTCTCGTTTAAGTTGATTTTGCGGTTCCATCTGTCCGAACGCTGAATCAAAAGGATGCGGAAAAAGGGAAAATCTGTGTCGAATTGGAAACATGTTTGGGGTTCGGGACCAAATCGAATTTGCCTGCCCTGCCAGGACACAGCACAACAACAGGACTAAGCTGGGGTTGTCCCAACTTCAAATTACCCTGCTTTTAACTATATTTTACTTTAAAAATTAAGTATAGCTTAGAATTAGATTTAAATTAATATTTATATAATTTCCTTAGCCCATTGACTCAATTATCCTCCAGTTTATACTAGACGAACCAAGGACATGTTGCATCCTTTGTCACTTCAAATGCTTCTGAATAATTTATGTGACATTAATCGGTTTGTTATACTGAAATCAGCCTTAGAGAGAGAGAGAGACGAACAAAAGGATTCTGCCTGGGGAATTGAGTCACGTTTCTGGTCGTCTGGCAATTACAATTTTATAAGCGAATTTTCCAGGACACTCCACCAAGTTCTCCCTTGAAGGCTGACGAAGGCTAATGCAAATCGAAGTGACAAGCAACCAGAAATATTCTGGAAACATAAATTATAATTAAGCATTTGGATTCCGGATTTGCGAATTTGTGCTCCTGCGGTGGGTTTACACAAATTGCTGTTGACAGTTTGTGTCCGAGTTGTGGAAACTTATGCATACATTTGCCAAAAATATCGTGTTGTTTATTCGAGTTCTGGCGAATCGCCTGTCGGATTATTTGCGCAGAAACAAACAAGGTTTGTTCGAGGAAAAGCAGTCACTTTCCAGACCAATTTGAACTGAAATCATGCATTAAATTTGATAAATAATATTAAGAAAAGAAATCCTACAGTTCAATATAATTTTATAGCAACGATTTAATTTCAAATGCACTTTTCTGCCTCCATCTATCAATGTGTCGGGTGTGTTTGCGGTGGGAAATTGACTTATCTGCCCATGAAGTGCACACAAAGTGCAGAGCATTCCTTTCCTTGGATAAAATATCGAACAAATATGATTGAACGACAAGGATAACGATGGCAGCTATGATGACAAAGATGGGTTTCTTAAAGTTAATGTTGGGTTATGCTGTTATATAACTCCTTGGGAAGTCAATCAATTGCTTAGATCCTTTACTGTGTTGGATAATAACAATTGTAATAATAGATATATAAATTTATAATTATCTGCTAAGTCTGCTAAACCAGTTAGGATTTAAATTAAGTTCTAATACATGTTGATAATTTTATTATATTTATTCGTATTATATTATTTTATTTTAAATAAGCTTTTAACTTTAAATTAATTAAGGATCCGGGATGTCCAATTCCATGTTAATAGGGTATTCTTTGGGGGTGGTGCATTCTCACTTTTGAAAAACTAACTAATTTTTGCCTTCATAATTTGCCAGTGAATCCACACGTTCATTTGCAAATCATTTATCATAATGCCGCCAAGGCAGCTGACAAAGTGGCTTTCCCACACAGTAGCATTCGGAGGAAAATTGAGGGGGATGCTCGGGAAAAGCGTAGGCTATAGGATGCCAGTTGCCACTTTAATAAAAGTTTTCCTCAGCCTGTCAGCAGAGAAAATGGTATAGATAGAGGCAAAGGGAGGGGGAAAAAGACAAGACAGAGGAAAGCGACATGAAAAACACTTTTCAATGGGTGTGTGGAAACCCAACGCCTTTCGCCATCTCATTTGTTTCTTGGATAACTTTCAAGGAGTTCGAGTTTTAGTCTCTGTCCGAGATTCATTTCATATAGCATAACTTATAAGATATGTACTTTTATTACTTTAATATTCTTAACTTTAACTTGAAATTTAATTCGTATTTTTATTACGCCAAGATCCTATTCTTTGAACTAAGGAAGTGCTTGAACTGCAGCTTGCTGCTTAGAGGAAGGTCTGATATTATTCTAAAATATAAACCAATATATCTACTATATTCTATATATTCTCTATATACTCTCCTGCCGATGTCTTGGGTCCACCTCTACCTTTAATTTGTATTATTTTTAGCCTTTCTCAGAGCTCTTCAAGTTTTCTCCTTAATTTTTCGCAGCTTTTGTTACCTTTTTTTATCTGCAACAAAGCAAAAAGCGACCCAAGGGGGTGTGGCCAGCATCTACAGACACACCTACACACACACACACAGGGGGGAGGTGGCATGGCCTCTGAGAATTTCACACCAACGCGTTGCAACGTTGCAAGAAGAAAGAACAACAAAAAATTTCCAAGAAGCAGAAAAGGTTGCATGCAAAGTGAGTTTGCCTGTTGAGATTTTGTCGGCTTTGCTGATGATAGGACACAGACACAGGCACACCTCTAAGCACACACACATACAGGACACATCACCTTAAGTGCTTCGAGGTAAAATCCTTTAGTCCTTCTAACCGCCTTGCACAATTTCCATTGCCTACTTTTTGGGGCTGGAAAAAGGTTTAAATTCAATTATAAAGTAACAAGTTTAAGAAGATTGTGGCAAGAGCCAGAACTTGGCGAACTAAATTAGATTAATTTATTAAAAGCTTTATTAATTTGTTACATTTTTCATGAAAACCTAATTATCTTAAGTTATTAAAACTATATGTTTCCCAACAATTTAATTGATTTCTAAGTTCTCCAATTTAAGTTGGAATTTAACTAAATTCATAAACAATTTGTGTTGCATATTTCTTAGTTATAGCTTAATGTCTGTGTTGTGGTTTTCAGTAAGAAAAGTTATTTAATTTGTGCAATTCCTGCAAAAGTGCAATCTTAATGATCCCATCAAGCAGACAAGGACACCTCATCCACTCACAGTCACACTCCCAGGCACACTCTCACCTCTGGCCAGTTCCCTCCACGTACCTTAATGGGATATAAAAAATCAATTAGCTTCCGCTTGAATGCTCAGCTCCTGCAGGTCGGTCTTATATTTTTATGCCCCTTCAACCCTCTTCCCACTTCCCACTTCCCCGTTCCGGCTTCATTTGCAATTATTACGCATAATTTGCCAGAGGTCGCTAATGAAAGCGTTGCAAGTACAGCTTTTTATGGCGGGAAGGGTCGTTTCTACACCGAGCAAAAATAGGTTTATAAGGCAGGAAATCTGGGAAAATCATTAAAATTAAATTATTACATGCTAGGTTTATGTGTGTGAGGAATATGATTTCCCTTCGCCTCATTATACCCAAAAGTTAAGCTCCTATTCCCTCTCTTCTCTACCCTTACTCCAGCCCTGCATTTACTCTTCAGAATTAGTAACAGGAAACCCTGGAATCCATTTCTTTTTCATGCATTTATTATATTAATAACATAGATTTTCTTCGAGTGCACTTACCCAGTATGACCAGTCCGTTGCCGAGGAGTCCGGCGAAGCCGATAATGCCAAAGAATACCGGAACTATCGTGGAGACGATGCGCTCGAGGGCCACACTCTCCGCATCGTATTCCAAGGAATCGTTGGCACTGCGGTCCGAGAGCTCCGAGGAGAGGCCAGAGTTGTAGCTGCTAGTGTTGCCCCCGCTGCTGTTGCTGTTGCTGTTGGTGTTGCCTGCCTCGTAGGTGCTGCCGGTGGCCCCCAAAGAGCCGCTAATTAGGCTGCCCAACAATAGCATCGACATAGCCCGACGGCCGGCCATCTTGGCACTGAATCCCCGATATATGTGCGATTATGTGGCCCGGTTCTATGCAGGCCTCAGCCTCGATTGTGTTCTTTTAATTGGCGCTCCCCGCTTTCAGTGGGATCTATTGTGTGGCTTGTGGCACGCCCCCTGGCACGCCCGTCGCCTGATTTGCATTTCCGTGAGTTATCTTCCCCTGAAAGAGACAAATTGAAGTGGCGCCATAAATATTTTAGATATGAACTGGCAGATGCACAGATACAGATACGTGGCCATAGACACGGCAATAAATCTGCATCTATGTGGAAACTTGTGGCACAATAGAGGGGCAGTCAAGGCCCTTGTTGTGTGGGCGATATGGTGATATGTTTTCTTTTTCTGTTTTCCCAACTAAACGAAAGTGACATGTGGCACACAGTGGTCCTCGGGTTAATTTCAATTTAATTTTCAATAAAGTTTTACTTCCCTGATGAAAATATCTATTTGTATTTTATTTCATTAATCTTTATTGTATGATTAAAGAGATAGTTAGAAGTAATCAATATGTTTATCAACTTTTTCTGTATTTTGTGAATTCTTTTGAATATTTTCTACTAACCTATGGATATTTCCAGCAACAAATTGTTTACAAATTAAATGTTGTTCCTTATTATTTAACTTATTGTTTTATTTATCATCCATGAAACCCGTGAAATACCTCTCGAAATATGATACTTAGATCCTCAATTGTGTTCCATTTCATTTTCAGTGCAAGCACTGTCCATAGAACCATCATCTGCGTGAACATGTAAAAATTATGCAAAATTAATTTAATTCCATTACATGAACATGAACATGAACAGCGGGACACATTGCAGGAAATGCTGATGAAGCTGTGGGGGAGTGGAGTGGAGAGTGGACCTTGGCCACATTCATCACATTTGCATACTTTAATAAATAACACCGAATGCCCAAATCAGGGACAGAATGATGGAATATTGCGTATACGCCACGTGCTCAGCATCAATTAGCCTCCGAGGGATGGCACTTGTACGCATGTACACACTATTGGGTCTTTGTTGTGCGTTGTGAAGTGTGTGTTTTAGTTTATTTTTTCTTATTTTTATACTTGACCAATGCCAGTGAATTTTAACTACTATTACACTTGGGAAAACAGATCTACAAATGCTTAAATCCTACAAAATGTATGTAATTATTATAGATTAAAAATCAAGTTGCGGCAGAACAAATTTTATTTATTTCTACATTATTTTAAGACCCTTTACTCTCAAACTCTAACGAAGGGAGTGGATTAGAAGTAAAATCTTGGGTTGATGAGCTCAGAAGGCTATTCGGGATTTTTTATATGATATAATAATTATTTTTTTGAGTGCATCCAAGGCGGGTACAAAACGACAGCAGCCAGACATACTAATCGAGGAGACATATGTGCTGTCATGTCGTGCCTCAAATGGCACGCAACCAACGCTGACAGTTGGCCTAAGCTGTCAATTAACATATTATTAAGCGAGAAACGGAAAAACGGAAAAATAGAGGGGGGAAAGAAAAAGAGGGGTAAAATAGAAGTGAAGAAGGAGTGAAAAAGAGGGTGAAAAAGGAGAACAAGCTCCGAAAAAGAGGCGAAATAGGAAGGACTAGAAGGAATGACAAACAATGGCGACTTAGAAGGATAGCGCATAGTTGGATCCAGGACTCCGCTAACGGAGGTTCCAAGAAGCTTCTCAACAACATTTTAGTTTATTTAAAAAAGGAAAATAAAGATTTTTGATTAAAATATTTCTGAAAATTATATTTTTTTATTTGCATTTTATTTAATGTATTTTTCTGAAAAAAGTCATTGGAAAAATAAAGTTAAATTTGGAAAAGACAATCCAGGTAGATAATCCCTTTTTTGTATCTTTTTATGCATTTGTGTTGATAAAAAGATGGTAATATTATAATACTATGTTATTTCAATAGTGAATCCCAGCTATCGATATCATGTATACAATCATTAATGGTTTGAGAGGTATATTTTATATTTGAGCAATATCAGAGTATCAGTAGAGTATCAGTAGATTGCATTTGATTCATTTATTTGGAGATTTATTTACTGAATATTGTAAGGATAGTAGGAAAGTGCACTAGTCACAATGGATCTATAACAAATTTCTCATAAACAACATTCAGTTATAATTATTCTTCTCTCCTAAATAAAATCATAATTAATTTAAGAAGCTTTACCTTTAGTAAAACGTATTTGCTTTGATTGTTTTAAATGGTAAATAAACAAAATAATCTGAGTTCTTTGGGGCAGCGTTCATTACGACCCAACAAACGGATATAAATTATCCAGATAATATCTTGAACTCGTCTTCCCGTGATTGTTTTTCGCAAATTGCCAGTGTCAGGCCGAGTTATTAGCTGTTTCCGTTTAATTAAATCAAGCAATAATTATGAACCGTTTGTCCCTCCTTATCGTCTGAATTATTTTATTATTAATTTGCTTCTCTGCTTCGGAAATTATGGACTGGTAAACGCGACTTAATGGTTTCAGTCATCCGAATCTAAATCGAGTCAACGATTTATGTTGAGCGTTTTAAGCTGTTTTGATTTACGGCTTCCCCGATAAACTTCGCTTGGCGGCAAACAGTTTATGGATTAAGAGGAGCAAATAAAGGGATCCTTCCCCACCTCCTTTTCCTTTTCCGGCCTGTCCTCGACTTTTTCTCCAGCTTTTCCGCAAAGTCACGAGGCCAAGCGGGCATGAAATTGAATTTGTTAGTTTTCCGAGTGAATAGTGCCTTCTATTCCATTGTGCAAGACAACCACTTGAGGCCTCAAACACTTTGCAACAATGTGGATTTTCCAAGGGAAACAATTTATTGTATCTACAAAAGTGTAGCCATAAATCCAATAATTTATTTCTAATGAAGGCATTAAGTTTTTAATATATTTTATAAATTTAATAATAAATGAAATAGATAAAGAAGCGAAATGCAACGCTGTAGAGCTTCCTGGTTTACTGTAACTGGTGATATAAAATACAGAAATATTGTATAGATCAAACTAAATATTTAAATTTAGAAATTAATAGCGGCAAATCTCAATTATTCCTTTGAGTTTGTAGTAATTCAAAATAGAGAACTTTATGTGTTCATTGTGTTTTTTTATTCACCGAAGAAATATGATGAGTGACTGATTTGGCTTGTAGACTTCTGAACTGCATTTAATTCAGTCAATGAATGTCACAGGAGAAAGTCAAATTGCCAGGATGCATCCTTTAATCGATGCATCCTATAACTAGGATGCACTACTCAATCAGCCCTTGGATTACGGAAACTGGAAACTTGGATTAGGTTCATCAAGATTCAAATTCCCACCAAGAATGATTGAAAGAGAAAGCCATTATTCCAGTCAATCATTTGTGGTTCGTGATTATTTCTATGATTTCAATTAGAGGCAAAAAGAGCACTAGTTCTCACTGTCTGCCGCTCATGTGGCTTTTATGTACGTGGAACAGTCAATTTAATTGCGTTTTATGGCCCGGTTACGAATCATAAAAGCCAGCCAAGCAGAAGCCAACGAAAGCAACCACAGCCCCGGGCAGAAAAACAACATTAAACAATAACAAAAGCAACAAAAGCAGGAGCCGCTTTGGCATAAAATTAGAAACCAAGCTGAAGCCGCCAATAAACAGGCAACATCTGTGCTAAATTAAATATTAATAATTAATTAACTTTGCGGCGAAGGAGAGCTAGGAAGCACACATCAATGGAAATTAAATTTAAAACGGAATATACTGCAATTTTGAAAATCACTTTTGATTTTTGAAGGCTAAGAGTTTCACACTTTTATGAATTTACTGAATATTTTTATCATGTGAACGAATTTACGATTTAATGGAATATAATTTGTATTTATGTTCACTTATATATTTCCATTTCATGCGCTGCCATCGTGGCGTATGAGTAATGTGCCAGGGTTCTGTGCTTATGTTTGCTTAATAAATAAATTTATTAAATTTGACATTTTACAAAATTATGCAGTGTAAAAAGCATAAAATCAATTATTATATTACCACAAATTAAAGTGATTTTGTGCTACTTAATCTAACATCTTGGCTTTGAATATCAAACTAAAGGAACAATTAAATCTGGGATCCATGCACGTCCCTGGAGATCCCTGGAGGAAGATGGAAAATCAGAGCCAAAATCAAAACCAGCGACCGAGGACCATAGCCAAAGCAGATTAAGTTTTTTAATTAATTCTTTCTGGTCTGGGCTGTGGGTTGAGGTTCGGGTTCTCCCAGTAGTGTGGCATCAGGGCGGAGTCTATGTCGCCGCCTTTAAAGTCAATTAGTTTCATAAATCCGCGTTGACACATATTTGATTAAAAAGTTGGGCGCCGCCAGCCGAAACCCCAAGTCGATGTCAGAAGGAGATAGTTTAAGAAAATGTGGGAAAGAGAAGCTAAGGATAAAAAATATATATAAACAAAAAATTAATTAATTTATCGCAGTTAGTTATAAGTTTACACTGTGGTTTTTATTCTGTCTGAAATATCTTTGCAAACTACAGACTCCCATAGAAGAATATTCCTTTTGTGCTAGAAATATACATTGAAAAATGTTCAGGATTAAATATAATATTTTTAGTCATTTTTACCAGTGATTTTTAGGGGTTTTATTAATGGGCGTTCGTCGAACTTTAAGCGAGGGGACCTTGACTTTTCCACGTTCTGTTCTGTAGTTAAAAAAAAAGTTGGGAAAAAGTTCTGGGTTGTTCTTGTTGTTCCTCGTTGTTGTGGCACACACTTTGCACAAGTAATTTCCTAATTGGTTAAACGCAACGGAAAGCCCACTCGTAGAGGGATAAACGCTGGCTGGTCGGTGGAGTGGCCTCCATTCATAATGGCAGCCATATGCCATGTGCCCCTGGCCACCATGGGCGATTGCGCCTCTAAAAGTGCACAAATTTGCAAAGCACTTTGCCTAATTGTTATGATAAAGAGTCCTTGTAGTCCCCAATCGAGCTTATTAGCTGGTCATGATACCCTCCTCATAAGACCCTATAAAAGCCAACAATTGGGGATCAACTTGATGGTTCTGATGAAGAGCCTCTTGAAGTGATTCCCAGCTCTCTTTGGAAAGTATATGAGGAGGTTTCTTCATAAAACCAATTAAAATTGTAGCAAATTCAATTTTTGAACTTAAATATAGATTATGTATTTAATGTAGATGAGTTGGGAACTGTTGCCGTTGCAATTTGGCTTTTGGCCTGTATCCATCTGCCAGGTTCGGTCTCGTCCAAAAAGTTGGACACTCTGAGGACGTGTCCATTTCCCACTTTCCCGTTTTCGTTCAAGGAAAAGTCACTTTCGCTGGCAAACAGCAAACAGAATGGGAAAGCTGGCGGGGAAAGCGTGGAAGCGGCAGAAATCAAAGTTTCGCTTAGAGTTGCCCCTCCAGTGGCAGGGCAGTCGTGTGTGCTCAGTCGTGCGTGCCTCGAAGGATGAATGGATTTGGTGGCGGACTCCTTCCCTGATCCTGATTCCTCTCATTATTGCCAGCAGACCACAAGGGTACAGTGTGCCTTTTTTGTGTGGCTTATTGAGTGGGTTTACTGTGATGCATTTCGATTGGTTACATTCCGGTTAATCGGTGACCTTTGACCCGCAGAGAAGAAGGGTAATTTTGAAGCAAGGAGGAACAAGGAACAAGGCAACCCAGAACCAATTATCTGGAGACTCATCTGATGAAATTCGACCTTGAATACGAACATATGAAATATTAAAATATAGGGCAGAACATACTCTATATTTTCAAGCATTTCTATCTGTGAATTGCCCCGAGTATTCATCAATAAATATTGCCGCACTCACTTGCCTCTGGTCTTGATAAATGCCACAAATATTTCACAAAGCTCAATATCAGTCTGAACTTTTTTAGCTGAATAGACAACTTCGTGGGGGAATTTTCTGTTCAATAAAATGGGTTTTCGAGGAGTGACTTCTTCGCATTTCAAATGCATTTCCCAGCGCTGAAGAGAACTCGTTTGATTTGGCCAGCTCGAAATTCTCTCGTGGGTGTGATGTGAAGTCTGAGAGAGCTGGACATGTCCTGGCAGCTTGCATTTTAATTTAGCTCTGCCATTGTTCCCTAACCTCCTGTTTTTGTCCTTTTTTCCCCAAACAATGGTCTGGAAAGTGGCCAAAAAATAGAAAAGCCTGGAAGAAAATGTGGTCAAAGGGCGAAAACGTGCAAGGAGTTTTGATTGATTATAAAATGCCATCATAACAACGTCCTCCTGCGACCATTGTCCTTTGGCTGCTTTTGGGACAGGTGCGGAGCCTACGAATTGGAAATTAACTTTGGGACAATGAGGACAAAAAGGTCTCCGAAATGCAACCAAAAATATTATGTTCAAAAGGAGAAGGTAATCTGGGGAAAAAGAAGAAAATATTTGTCCCTAATTAACTCGTTATTTAGTTGTTTTCAGGGTTTGACGGGGTAGAATCCTTCGCCTTGATTTCTACACTTTAATAAATATTGTTATGTTGAACATTTGCTTTGAACGTCCCTATTCTCATTCCCTTATCTCCTTTTCCCTTTTTTTCTCTTTAGAGAAAGGTTTATAGTTCTTTCTCCCCTGACTTTGGCGCCACACAATTTTGTGGCCACATTGATGTCATCCAAGAAAGTTTTACTTTCATCGGTCTGTCCTTTTTCCCCTTTTCCCCCTCTTTATCCTTTTCTCAACTTCATCTCCTCCTTCTACCCAATCACTACCCTTGGCTATTGGCAACAAACACTTAGCAGCTTTAAAAACTTGGTAGTTCCATGAATATTAACATTACGCATACGACATGTAGTTCATGAGTTGGAGCAGAGAGATAAGAAGGGAATCAAGTGAGGAAAACTTTGAGAAATTAAATAAAGAGAAGCATGAGAGAGAGTGAGAAAAATGGCGGAGAGTTAAGCTCTCAAGTAGGTGATGTCCAATTAAACTGATTAAACTTTCGATTACTCTTAAAGAGGTTAAGCCTGAGTTGTGTTCATTATATTTCCTCTTTATTTCGCATTTTCCATGAACTGTAGTTGCATTTTAATAATTTTATGTAATATATAGTAAAAGTGTTCGATGAATATGCCTCGAGTGCTTTCAGCACTCAACTTGTCAACGTGTATAAACTTCCAAAATGGCGCAGAGGAAGGACGACGGACGAGGCCGGAAATGGGGTGAGGGTGAGGGTGGAAATTACACTTACACACTCGCACACAGAGCAGCTGTAAAAACACAAGTCGAAAGTCGGCCAGGAGCGTTCTTTTCCCGGCAACCAGGCAACCAGCGCGTATCCAGAGCTGCCCCGAAAATCGCTCAGCCTCTCACAATGGCCTCCTGGAAAAGGCCATCCCTGACAACAGCCTCCAAGTCCCATTCCCAAGCCTCCACCTTTTTTGCCAGTTCCTGGAATCATCTGTATTATTGCTTCAATGTTGCCCAGAAAGGTGGCGTTAAATATAAAGAATTTGGGAATAATAAACTTTAATAATTGCACAGAAATTGTGTCTTAAAAATAAATTTAAAAAGAAACCTTATTTTATAGTCTAATATTCATATAATTTCTTTGCTTTCGTCCCACTGTGCATCGAACCTCTGTGTGTTTGTTTTCAATTTCAATTTTTTACAATAACCAAGGCCAAAAGGAGCCAAAAGGAGGCAAAAGGAGGTCTAGGAAATATTCTGTATACATACGGATGTGTATGTATTCCTAAATGAGAAGCTTGTCTATATAAATGAACATCTCTTTATGCGAATAATGAATGATTTCAATGAACAATTTCACACTTTCCCCTTATTGAAAAACTACAGAAGCGGCCTTCTTGTCTGCTGACTTCCCAGAACACCCAATTTTCTCTCTGTGCACCATATATTTACAGACAATATCCTTAAATGTATAAATGTGTAATTTCCGTGGATCAATTGGATTTGTGTTTTATTTCGGAATGGCTTTTTGCTGGCCTCACTTAAAGGAGACTCTCCTCTTCAATGCCTAATCTTTGCTCCTTGCTTTCACACACAGGACACGTTATCATTATGGCCCTGCCATGACCCATCCATCCCCAGCCTCATCCCCACCAAAGTGGAGACTGTGAACAGAGATGGCCGAAGTAAGCAACCAATGACCCATTTGTGTCATCAATAAAAACAAACAGAAGCCGAGGGAAAGGACATTAAAGACAGGAGGAAAGCATACAGAGACACAATCAGAGCCGCCTTATTTACTTAGCTTGCTTTGATTTTCCTTCAATATCTTGTTTGCGCTGCAATTAAATTCCAAAATAATAATATTAAACAAAAGCTGGATAGTTGAAAAGTGAAATGAAAAGCAAGCAGAATCCAATTTCAGTTGCTTTGAATTTCTTTGCATGAGCTTGAATAATAGTAAGTTTCAACCTTGGCCAAATATTCCATTCAACTCAATTCAGACGCAATACCTGGAATTAATCTGTGGAATTAAATGAATTTATCAAATTATCATTTAGAACTGGATTAAGTCCGGAAGGTCTCTCTTTTGGAAGCCATTCCAAAGAGATATAATAAAGAAATAACTAATAGATGCGTACCATAATTATTCACATTTGAACTATAAGACATCCAAAATTGTTGGCTCACAATTTAAGATACAAACCTTTTAAATTTGCCAAAAGAAATTTCCATTTTTTTGTGTAAACTGTTTTTAATTTCCGACACAAGTAAAGCGCAAATGTCCATCCTTAGAACGCAGGACCCAGGACCCAGGACCTTCTAACCCCAGACCCACATCCCTACCCTCAAACCCTGATAACTGCCCGGGGCCAGACAGGACACAACAGTTTCCGTTTTCCGTTTCCTGTGCAAATATGCGATCTGCGGGGAAGTGCGGGGAAAAAGGATTGCGAAGCAACTTTGAAACGAGTTCCCAGATACCTCATGGGAAGGATATACCCCAAATGTCTTGATATAAACATATACTAGATGAAACATTACGTTTCTTGATTAAATATTATTCATAATAAAATTAAATGGAAAAAATTTCTACGAGCAAAAAGCTCTTGTCACCTTTATGTCATCCAAGCTAATATACAATCAAAAAATGATTATTATCAACAGACTGATATGCCCGATTCGAGGGTAGCTGCTGGGCATGTCCTCGCATTCCTGGCCAAGTTGACATGATTTGATCCGGGTTCAGTTACGGCTGTGTCCCGGTCTAGGAGGCTTATTGGTCAGCAGCTTGTCGATGATGTCGATGGTGTTCATGTGGAATGTTCATCGCGTTCAATCCCTCCTCCAGTTGGCGAGGAAAGGACCTTGCGTACAAAGGACTTGGCCCATGCTCTGGGCACACATTTGAAAGCGGGAAATCTGTCTTCGACTCCAGCAATTATCCAGAGCATGGCAGGAGGTGGCTCAACTGCGTGGGGCGTCGATTGGGGATTATTAAGGAGACTTTTGCAATGAATTTCCATATGCTATACATTCTACACATATAAAGAACTTTGTGATGCTTAAATATTTGTATATACTGGCTTTTAGTTTTGAAGCCTATTTGTAAACTTGTCTGTTAATTGCTATAATCAAAAATGTTTTGTTTAATTGCTTAAACTTTGGAGGGATTTTCCTGTTCAGGATGCTCATTCCCACACCCATTCCCTACCCTGCTCGGGGTTCCTTGCTCCTTTTATGGCGTCGTAAACAGCACATAACACTAAAGAGCCTGCTGGAGGCGGGTCCTGGCGAAATATAGAAAAATAAAAACTTGTCTTCCAGCAAGTGGGCTGAATGGCGTCTGCATGTGCGTGTGTGAATAATAAAATAGTTTCCCAGCATCCATTTGCATATTTAAAGGGGGAAAGGAACTCGATGTTTTTCCCCGGAAAACTCCCTCCTCTCGCCCCGTGCTAATGGCTTTCCGTTACAGCCAGTATTTCCCAGTATTTCCTCGGCTCTTCATGGCCACTTGTCGCACATGCAGAGTATTATTGTTTAATTTTTCATGCGCTTTCATTAAATAACTGAAATGAAATGATGGTCAAGAGGTTCGCAACAGCTGTTGTCAGAGCAAACAGAAGGACCACGTCGTCCTCCGCCCTCAACAAGTCCTGTGTCTATTCCCATCGGAGGCCAAGTTTATTTAGGTTGGCAGCAGGACCAAATTCCTTTATCCGCAATCCGAGGAGAGAACGCTTTTGGCCTCGCTTCGATTGGGGAATTCCAGTCACACACCCTGCTTTGCATACACTCGGGTCCAAGCAAATGGGATTTGTATAGAATCATACTTGCAAAAGATAGAGAGCATAAAGAATCATATTCCAAAGTTTGCCTAAGAGTCTGGGGGCTAATTGAACAGAGTGCATTAAAGTATATGGACAGACTGACATGGCTAAATCGATTCGTCTGGATATAATCAGTTTGATACTTACAGAAAGAGTTTATTTTAACATCGTTTCGATAACTATTAAGTTTTAGACTATCAAATCCTGTGGTTATATTAGGAGAACCTGCTTTTGCCTACTTCAATATGTCTGGTACTACTTTCTTGTTCATGGCTGTGCCATAAATATATATTAAATTGAGTTTTTAATTAAGCGCCAATGTCGACGGGATAAAGTGGATTTTCTGCGAAATCCATTGACGCAAAACTTGCCCGTCTTGGCCACATGCATTTATTATCGTCTTCGGTGGGTTTATATATAGAACGGACCTCCAGCCAGACGACAGCTTTGTGCTGGGATTTATTTGAATATTTTTAACATTTCGTACTAGTATCCATTCAAAGAATGCGAGCCGAGTCGCCTCCTTCTCCGCTCAGGATGTAAGGATATATATACTTCCCTTTCAGTCTTCTATTTATATTCCGTAATCCGCGCTGAAAAGCCGTGACCCTGGCATTGGATTTATTATGTTTTTGCTGAAAGGAAAGCGCTAGCGGAAAAACCGAGTAAAAGTCGGGGTGGAAAGTGTTCTCAAAATATTTTTTGCTTGCTTGAAGTGACTTTAAATACCGCATCACCTTTTTATCAAATATTCAAAATAAGGTTAAAACTCTAGAAAATGTGATTTAATTTGAACTTTAAAAGCTTGAAGCACCTCATCATTTGCCCATTTTTGGCTTATTTGAAATGCCCGCAATGGAAATTTAACAAAAAGCCAACCGCAACAGTCCAAGAGTTGTGGGGAATCAGTGGGAAATCTGTTGGTGGGTTGGAAAATGGTGGGAAAATGTGCATGGTCAGAGGGGGGTTGGGATGCTGAGGGCGTGGCGGAAGACCACCATTTCGTATGCAATTCCAGTGTTGATTGCAATTTCTGTGGTCGGACGGAATGTAATTTGTTTTGATATTTCTATTTGGCGGATCCGTGGCTTTTTATGACACTCCACGGAGCTACGAAATGCAGCCACAAGTGAGGGGTTTTATCCATCTAATAGAGAAGAGAGATAGCTCTGCCTTAATTGTACACTCTTAATTTATTGAATCTAATTTGCATTTGTGGGGATTTTAGAGGATTCTATAAGTTCCAAAAGCTTGAATTCCTTCTTCCCGCCTCACACTCAACCCCAATGGGGTCAACGTCCTTGGGGCATGATTAAGTAAAGAAAGTATCAGCTTACACCCTTAACAGATAAGGAGGAGTGTAAGGTCCTCTGGCCTGTAATTTGTTTTGATTAAATGCTGCACATGGTGTCCAGGCCATGTGTCTGCCTCCGCCTCCATCTGGGCACTCTCTCTGACCCTTACTCTGCCACAGGTCACAGGTGTCAATGGCAGTCTCCGTTCTCTTTTGTGGGTTTGAGCTTCATGTCTCTCAATATTCTATATCCGAATAAATAAATATCCTACCGAATGTAATTCCAAGTACATGAAAATGTTATTGGTAGGTTTCATCATCTATGTATTGTTCAGAACTCTTTACTTGTGAAAATCAGGCCCAAAATAATATTCTAACAAAGGTGAAATCATGTTTTTAAGGACCCTGAGTAAAAGTTATCAAACATTCGCCTCTTGTTCTTATTTTTATGATATTTTTCATGAGCTCTAAAGCCGCTTTATTAGCCAGGAGCAAATGGTGTCGGTTGCTCTGTCTCCCCATTTCCCCCTCTCCTTCCCAGACAACCCAGCTTGTCCTCAGTTAGGACATTAATTTAATCGGCATGTCATTCCGTGTTCAAAGTTTTACACCTCTGCGACAGGAGGCAGGATAACCATAAAATGCCTCTTGGCTTTGTCCTCATCGCAACTGGTTTCCCTGACTTAATTCCCTTGTTTCGCCTTGTTAAATGAGCAGCTGGAATTCGCTGGAGGAAACTTTGCCAGAAAATGGGTTTAGTTTTGCATACGATTATGTAAATATATATATAAATGTGGTATATATAGTGCCTACCTGTGAACTAGAAATTTGATATTCCGACCTTCGACTCCCGGCTTCCGAGTCCGGGCTCCAGAATTAGCAGTATCTGTAATCGAAAAATGAAACAATTTGCACAATTATGGGAAATTCATGTATTCAGAAACTAAATGAAAAATGTATGTGGTTTCATTTGGCATTTAGCAAACATAATCGATAGTGCAAAATGGATGGAAAATAATAATGTGAAATTGGGAAGAGCGAGGAGCGAGGGAGGTGAAATGGAAATGCTCGCTAATTTTTTGGCAAGTGAGTGATGAGCCGAGTGTGGATTATATATATTGCCACAGATCAATTATTCTGACAGTTTGTTCCATTAGCCTTCGAAATTGACGAGCGGGAAATGAATTCGAAATATAATTTCATTTCGAATTCCTTGTTAATGCCTAGCATTTAAATTAAACACGAAATTGTAGGTTGTAGGTTTATAATTATTATAACAACTTATTATTAGATAAAAACAAATAATAATATTACTTACTAACGAGTCTTAAGTTTAAGTCACAAATTGATTTAAATTCTAAGCTAAATATTTAGTATGCACATTTAAGGTAATGTGAATATTCTTCCAACTTTTCCCTTGAAACTCTCTCTCTCTCCGCTGTAAAGCTAATCACAATTAGGCAGAAAATGTAATATTACTTTTTTTATGGCTGTTGACATGAAAAGGTGGCTTTTCCCCTCCGGTTTATCGCATTTTCCCCCTTGTTCCCAAGACGTATCATCGTTAACATTTTTCCTTCTCTTGTTTGGTACTTGCTTGATTTTTACGAGTTTTATTATCCAGAAGCAGATGCTTGGCATTGTTTGTTATTGTTTCTTTACGTTGTTTTTGCAGGTTGCTGCTCTTGTTAATAATATGTTGCTATTGACAGTTATGACAGCCATTTGTTTATGCATTTTATACTGCTTTCCTGCCGTCAGCTTAGACACATTCCCTTTTAAATATTTACTCAATATTAGTAAACATTTTAGGAATAATAACATCAAATATTATCCTGAAACGCGCAGACGTTGGGGGCGGCCTCAAGGGATTGAAAGCGAATTAAGCGGAACTAAGCCCCAATTAACTGCGCATACGTGTGTCCGTATACAAATGGCAGAGCTCTTGGCCATGGCAACGGGTTTGCAGCTCATTAGGACAGAAATAGGCACAGGCTAAGGGGCGGAGGCTGGTGCAACCGCAAAATGCCATCAACAGATGCAAATGAAATGGCAATTGCCGTGGGCGCCTTCACAGCTGCGTTCACAGCAATAGCTTATAGTCTCTGCCTTTCTAGTGGATATTTTCCACATCAGTATATCGTACTTTGAGATATACTTCTGGTAAATAGCTCAGTTAATAATGATCCTTATGTTGAATCTCTATTATTTTGAACACTTTGCGTGGCAGTGGAGTGCCTGGGTTACCTTATATGTATATATATATATCTCTTTCACAGAAGTCCCACTCATAATGCACAATCTTGCCTCGTGTCCAGGCCTCTCAAGCCAAATGAAACGAAATGGGAAAGTGGTAAAAGTCTGTATGCGGAGAATTGCCTAAAAGTGTGGCATTCACTTATCCCACATGACTTGCACTTGCCACACGTCGTTGTGTCGCATGTGAACTATCCCCGGGTCCTGGCAGGATCCAAATGGGCTCCCCTTCCCCACCATTGTGATTAGAATAAAATGTGGCAGCTGTGAGTTACGAGTGCACGTACCGAGATGTCCAAATGGGTGAAGTAAGGTCCGAGAGGGAAAGGCCCCTAATGAATTCCTTAAAGAGCTGCCTTTGCAGTAGCAGAAAAGTTCAATTAAATACATATTTACTTTTACTAAATAATATTAGATTAATTAATAAATATTCTTTGAATAATTAACCATATTTAAAGGTAATTAAATATGCATTTTGGGTATATTAAAGTGTTTATGTCATCCTGCTTCTCCTATAAAATATTAAACTCGAATTTTGCCAGCTAACTTGGGACCCCCAAGATCCTTACAGCATTTCCATTAGCTTCAACTTTCCCTCTTTCAATATTAAAGAAAATATTTATTCTTGATGAAAAAGCGACAACGTGCAATTTGCAATACAAATGTTGCCGAAAAGTAAGGGGGAGCTAAAGTGAAATATCACCACTTCGAAAGAAAATGTGTTTACAGTTGTCAATCTTTTCTCGTTTGGCTTTAACATTTTTATGAAACTTTATATTCAATTACTTTTTATTCCCTTTTTTCTTATTTATTTAAGTGAATGTGTTAATTAGCACTTTAATATATAATTCATATTACACAAATAAAACAATAATTAATTGTAGAGGTGCTTGATTAGAGGCATTTGAATCCGTTTTCATGAAAGTTGCTAGCTCTTGTTATTTTTGTCTCGTTATTTTTGGGCTTCAATTCAAATTCAATTTCTATCAAACTACGCATCGGATTTTATGGCCCATTCGGAACACTAAGGTAACAGCATAATTCTGCTGATGTCATCACAAAAACGGGGAGAGGACGACAATCGGACCCTCCTTCGTCCTTGCTTTCATTATTTTTTATGTTCTCACATTTCGTGCGGGGCCTGTAGTCTGGACTAATCGAATCGGCCCAATGTCTTTATATATATATATATATATATATATATATATATATACATATATTTGAATAATCAAACCGTCTACCAAGCTCGTTCCCCTATTTTCCTGATCAGCTGAGCAAGATGAAAGTGGCCAAAAGGCGAATTAAGGCAGAGAAGGGTACATTCTGGGCCAAATGCGTTGAAGTCAGTGTTGCCCAAGCAAAGCGACGAAATAAACGAGTGATTCAGATTTTTCTACTTTCACTTTCTACTTTGACGGGTTAACCTTTGACGAGAAGGTAAGTGACAGACGAAGATGATAATTTAAGATCACGAAAATCTAAAGAAAACAACGATAAAATGTCAACGAATTGTAAAGGAGCGAAAAAGCAACGAGAACGGCGGAGCGAATGCAGTGTTCGACGAGAAAAGATGGAGAGGAGACTTTGCAAATAAATAATCTATTAGAAAACAAACCCTATATTTAAAGTTTAAGTAAAATGTATTTAAGAATAACTTTGATCACATATCAATAATGTTTATTCTGCTAAATATTTGAATAAATTAAAATATATGCTAGGTTTCACTTACTCTGCCAACTCTGGCCAAAGCCCCTGCTCCTGCCCCTTTTTCCTGCCACTCCCATTTCATTTCGATTCGCCTTTTTGCTCCAAGTGGTCCTTGAGCCCCTCAAGTGGGTGAGACGAGTGTGTGGATAAATGAGTTGGACCCGGGTCCCGAGGGATACAGGGATACCCCTCAAAAGATACATTGAAGAGCCGAACTCCGGGCCAAAGTCAAATGAGCAGCTGTCGTCGATAGGAGCAAAAAGGCGCCAATTGAATATGAATTGACTCTCGGATTAATATCGCTCAGGCTTCCCTGCCTCGTTCCCTGCGTTCCCTTAATTTGTCGCAACGAACTAAGCGAAAATGGAATGTAAATTACCATTTCAATCTCTCGGGCTTAGTGTCCGCAGTTCCCCGTTTTATGGCTTCCAATATGCGAGCATAACCATAAAACACAAATATCCACCCGGGACAAGGGCTCTGATATGTGGAGAGCGTACTATGTGCCGCTAATGCCCCGCCAACGATGACAAGGGGAGCAGGAAGACTCTTTCCAGAGAGGGTCGACTTCTCAGATGACCTCCTTAAGATAAACTTAAACTAAATGACTACCGGAAACTGCGCAAAGAGTGGATAAATGCTACCATTTTATACCAAATATCCAATTTTGTTCTATAATAACCAAATCAAGTATCAAGTGTGGTTTAAATTCGACTATTTTAATTACAGAACTTATTACTATTAGGTTATCAATCCGACTTAACTTAGTTTCCTTGTGGAAATTAGTAGCTTTCATAAATTCTGATATTTTATTCCGAGTTCTTAAATAAGGAAATAAATAAATCATTTAAGCCGCACACTTTTGTCCCAATAAGAATCCAGAATTACTATTTACAGCAATTAAACAATCCCTGTCTTATATTCCCATTACCCCGTCCTAGACTTTATCCTGCGGGGCATAAAGACAATGTCCTTAAAATAGGAAATATATAGCCAATGCTGGGAAATGGGGGCGATGGGAGGGTAAACGAGGCGCCAAAGAAGACAATGTTTCAGCGAGATAAAGAGTCGGAAAAGGGGATTTTCGCAGAGGGAAGGGACACAAAAAACTGACCGCAAATAATTACAAAAACAATTGCGATTGCCATTCCCTCTCACACAGCCACTATATATCCTTGGCTTTGTCTGATAAACCCTGGAAATGAACAAGCTGCAAGAAAGGAATAAAATAAATGGAAACCTGCCCAAAGTGTGTGAAAAACAGCAAAGAGACTTGGTCAGAGAAGATTTTGGTAACCAATTCAATGATAGAGAATTGCAAAAGTAGATTGTGAAAACTCAGCTCTACCTTTATCGTGTTATAATATTTACAATTGAGCAGTTATTAACATTATTGAGTTGAACGAACTAGAAAATTTGTTTGTTTTTGTGCTGAGTGACCTTGCTTCGATTGATTGTCCTCTTTGATGGCTTGATTGATGAACAATTTGAGCAGGACACGTGCCAGCACACAAATATCAATTACTTACGTATATATAATGTACAAATATATAAATAAATACAAATGTGTATGCAGTTTGTCGAAGGATTCCCTACCTTTGATTTCCCTTCATCAGTTACTTGCTAAGATTTCACTTATTTAACATTTCATTGTTTCCTTTCCCTCAGAAATTCGAAATTCAATTTCGTATCTTAAGAGTGCAGGAAAATGCGATTTCCTTTCCCCTTAAAGAAAACTTCTGATTGATATAATCAGTAGCCAGCCAAGAAATCATTTCTGGAATGACTTACGAACTTTTTACTTTCTTTCCCGACGACTGACCTCGCTCTGTCTGCGTTCATTACCATTCGGGGAAAGGGAAAGCGAAGGGAAAGGGGCGGGAGTCGTAAAATTCTCGGCGAAAATGGAAAACTTACGGCTGCTTAAGCCAACTTAAAGAGCGAAGGACCCTCGGGGGCGGGGTAGGAGAGTCCTTAACAAGGCTGTGAATTAACAGGGAGCTCGCCCAGAGAGGTGCCGAAGCCAAAGCTCAGTCGCAAAGACAAACAGGCAACAAATTAAAATGAATTAAAATTGTGTAGAGCTGTGAGTGAGTGGCAGTCTCTTGAGTGACGAGGGCGGGTTAAGCGATGCCAGCAGCATCGGCAACGAGGGGTTAAGGTCACGTGGTGGCAGTAGGCTCACTGAGAAAACAACCAGAGATCTGTAAATTCCCAAGTCCCTTTGGGTTTTTATTGAAAAAAGTCTTCAAATCTTGTATATTACTTTGATATTTATTAAAACGCATCACTTTCTGCTTTCCGCACAATTAAAATAAAAACTATTTGAAATCATAACTATGTTTATAGTGAACGTTTTGTTCTTTTAGTGTTATTTCTCTCACATTATTCCGCTTGTTTTTATAGGTGTAGGATATATGTACGTATATATAGGATCCTGGGTGCCAGGCTCAATGGCTAACTAAGATTAATGAGCCCAGAGCAGGGCCAATTCCAGAAGATGTCGACAACTTCGGGGCTAATACCAATAAATGTGAGCTGCCCCTTTATTTACTTTCCTTGTCCCTTGTCCCTTTCCCTTTCCCTCCTTTGTTTTTTTTTTAATCCGATGATTTATAAACGTTTTGTGTTGGCCTTTTTTTAAAGCCAAATTCAATCATGGGTAAACGCGGCTCCCCGTCCCCTTGGCCATCACTGACCGCTGTCAGTAGCAGTTGAACAATTGAAGCCGTATTTAGTTAACATTTTGACTAATGTAGCGGACAGAAGCCAAAACTTCAGCCAGCTAACTGAGTAAATGACCAACTGACCGATGCTCCGATTAAGGAAGTTTTGATCGATGGTTTTGTCGGGGAAAAGGAATCCAAATGAAGCCAAAATATATACAGGAGACAGTTGCTAGGGAGAAGCAGTAACAAAGTGCTTTCATGGGGGACTAAGTCCTCACTGGACTAGGAAAATCATGAGCAATTAATAAAGCACTGTTGTCTTAAATTAAATTTAATTATACCTCTCATGCAGTTGACAGCTTATATTATAATAATAGATAGATGTGATTATGTGCGGACTGCTTCGTAAACTATATATTATAATATATAAGATAAAATATTAATATTAGGATTTATAAAGGAGTAATAGCTTCAGAGATAGAACCATTGCCCCGATTTAAAATGCAGTTTTTATTGAAGACTTCTTGATGAGTTATAAAACAAAAAGTGCTGATTAAATCAGCCTTTATAAACTTCTTTACTTAATAGGTGCCATCAGTCTCTGGGTATTCCCCGATAACTCAGGTAAAAACATTGATGAGCCATATAACCATTATTGCAGAGTCAAAAAAGAATGAACACAAAAATGCATAATATTTCAAGGTAATTTATTCGGAATTTCCGCGGGCTTCGTTTGATGGAAAAGCTGGAAAACTTTGCATACTTCGCCGTGCTTTCCCTCTGTGCGAGCTATGCATTTTGTTGAGTGAGTGTCCCTGGGAGGGATTGTCAATCGCTCAATTGCTCAGTCACTTTGTTTTTTGATGCAGCTCCCCTCCACAGCCCCCTCGGACGCAGTTTCCATTTAAATTGTTTCGTTTGCTAAGAGAGCACGCGCGGCTTTTCGCTTTATTTGCGAAAATTCATTGGAATTTCGCACACACCAAGGAGCGGATCAGATATTCGAGGATGGAAAATATGCTTGGAAAATTCTGGGAGTAGTGCGGAAATTCCCGGGAGATGGAGAGGCTTCAAATGCAGCATTTGCATGCAATCCCAGTGCCTCTCGAGAATGTATTTCTGCAAATCCAAAGCAAAACTATCCATTTGTGAGTTGAAGAGGCAAACTGTTTGAGAATTTCGGGGAAAATTCAAGGAAGTCCTAAGCTGGTAGCTTGTTCCTTCTGTAATAAATCCAATTAGCAGTATTCTGAGTACGAATAACATCACATATAGCTTTAAATTCAATTAAATGAGAGATATCTAAGTCCGATTTATTTATTTATCGATTAAAGAGTAACAATAAACCACAAGGTTAAAATTGCAGAGAAAGCTGCAAGCAAACGCTCATTGAAAGCGAAAAGCTTTTAGCATTTTGCACTTAAAAAAGAGCAAACAGGGCAGGTGAGCCATTCCACCACCTTGCCGGGGAAGGATCTGCAGGATGCCACTTCGACGCAGTTGTCAGCCGGAGAAGAGAATTTAAGTGACAGCTGTCTGCGGCCAGGAGGCTCCCGGCTCCCGGCTCCAGGAGACCGGCTCCAGGCTGCTGCCTACTGCTCCCACCTGGCATGTCCTGCACCCAACTCCCCTTCGTCCTTCACTGCGGAAAACAAAGGAGATCTTGAATAGAATTCTGCTTATTTCCTTAAATTAGCAAGTAAATTTTAAACTGAAGTGTTTATTTATTTTAAATTCCAGGCTAACTCGGGCGGACTTTTTGAGAAGCTAGTCCTGTTCCTGTTCCTGTTCCTGGTGAAATATTGAGAATATTTTGAACAACAGGAAGTTCTTTTTGGCAGTGTCCTGCGACAGTCGCTCTCATCCATTCCTTGCCATCTTCACCGTTGGCGCTGCGCGTGTGCAAGTCAAATTACGTGGAAATGAATTATGACCCCCTGGCTCTTTACTGGCTGCCACTCCTCCCTCCTCCCTCCCCCCTTCCTCCCTCCTCCGAAGCCACCGAAAATGCCCGGAAAAGCGTTTATGGCGGGAAAAGCAGAGCAAAGTTGAGCAAAGCCATCACAGCGGGCGATGGATGAACGGAGCTTGCACTTGGCCTCATTAGCCATCAATGCTACAGTGTTACCAAATCAGCTGGAAATTGGTGGAAAAAAGAGTTGAATGTATATATATTTAACAAACTAATAAAATCATAATAAATTCATAATATTTAAATACTTCGGAAGAAGCTAACTAGCTTTTACTATGCAACCTTTGCAACTTGTATTTATACAAAAATATTTCCCATACTAACCAATAAATTCACACCACTGTGGCACCCTTTGTCGGTTGTAACAACGAAAACAGATTGCGATGCGGCCAACTCCGGACTATTATTAATACTTTGGCCAACTCCATCCCCTCAATTTGTAAGCGGCTTTTTCTGTTTCACTTTCATTTTCACTTTCATTCACACGTTGCGCATACGCCGCGTGGTCTGCATGATTTATAGACCAATTATCAGACTCCGTTTATATATCCCCTATTTATATATATATATACAGAGTTATTGTTATGCTCCAAAATGCGAAATCTAATTAACCAGAAAAACATAATGGCAAAACACAACGAACAGAGCTGCGAGCTGCAAAAAATCGACAGAAGGAAAACATTATTCTTTCATAAAATGCAGAGGCTCCCTTGCCAGCAAAAAGCTTCTGGGTCAGTGAGGCAGAAAGTTGAATATTTTTGGGGAAAAGGGAAAGGAAAGGAAGGGGGGAGCTATCAGGACACAAAAAGAGTGCTCAGAGGGAGCCAGATCTGCACGTAAAATGTGTAAAAAACAGCATTAAAAGCAGCTACGAAAGTTTCCATATCAAAGTTTGCAGCTGAAGCTGCCGGAAAATTGGGCGGCTGCCAGGGAGCCAGGGAACGCTTTTCAATGTGCTTCTGTTTTCCCCTTTTTCTGCTAAAATCACATAAAATAAGTTAGTTAGTTACTTGGTCAGCAAAGATTTGCCTTGGATTTTAGCTTCAGACAGCTGTGAATATGTTATTGCAACTCTGATACATACATTTGGTTGTTTTGAACTTTATTTGTATTTATATGGAGACTGTGCCAAATAAGAAAGAGCTAAGGAAATAAATTTAAATAAATATTTAGAGCAATTGAGGCATACTCATGGAACAGCTTATATAGATATTATACTGTAATACACATATTTACACATTTAAATTAATATATCAATCAGTAAGGCATTTCTCTTAATTATTTAATCGTTGGCTCTGAGTTCTTGTGTAAATAAGCTTACCTTTAACCCTTTCTGTTTATTAACCATTTAAAATGCCAAAGAAACACAAATGGCACTCTGACTTCAACGCAGAATGTCAATAAAACAATTTACACCTGGGGAAGGTGAACAGGTGAGGGGGAGGTGAGGCTGAGAGCAAGAGTTTTATTTGTTGTGACATTTTCTCTTTGCTCCTGTTTGCTGGCTGTCGAGTTAGGGGAAACCGCAGGTTCTAAAAACTCGAGCAGAAGCGAAGACAAACCTCGTTGGGAAGCTAATTTGTTACAACAAAATGTGGCATGACCCCCTCCCCTTGACTCCTGACAACGCCCACCTCCCCCCGCTGCACTGCTTCACACTCGAAGGATTCAGGACGCAGGATTTTTACGCTCGAAGGCGATTCCGGAGTGGCGTTTCAGTCTGTTGTGCGTTTTTTGTAACGAGCAACAAGGTGTTGCACATGTCCCGCCACACGAATGAGGTTGGCAAAATAGTCAGGCTTCAAATTAAAATTAAAATTTATAAAAAATGGTATACCATTTATGGATTGATTTATTATTTAATAAGTTATATGTAAATACATTCTGCATCCCCATTAGAGGTTGTCATCTGTCTTAGCTTATCTACCTCCAAGGAGCACTCATTATGTTTTATTATTATATACAATTTATATATATTCAATCTGTATGGAAATTGTCCAAGATAGTGGACAAAATTGTAGCAAAATAGGGTTATCTTCCTTTTAAAATGTATAAAAAACTTGAGCTTAAAAAAGTACCTCAACAATACTCAACAAACAGTATTAAATTAGAAGCTATTCTGTTTGTTAATTAATTATTTTATTTAATATTTAATTTCATAAAAGTGTAACTCCAACCTGACCCTCAGCTGTATGCAAGTTTGTGTGCGTTTCCTGGCTATATTTAATGTCTGCTCCTGTGTCACTCGAGTAACTTTGTCCTCGCTCTCCCCCATTTCCCTCTGGCTTCGCTTTCCCTTTTCTGCAGAGAGAAAACTTGTTTCATTTTCCACACACTTGGATGCGAGTGTCGGATCTCGTTTCACGGCGTACGGAGCGTGAAAAGTGAAAAGCCCCTTTGCCAGCCTAATATCACCTACTTTATCATCAATCTCGACCGCTTCCCCCCATCGGGGAGCCGAAAAAGGGACCAATAAAATGTCGCACAAAAAACATATTTGCTTGTCGATTTTTGTCTGGCAGCAAATTAAAGTGCTTTGCAAATATTTGTTTCGAAAAATCGAACAAGGAGAGGGGATCGGGTGAGGGGAAAGGTGGATCAGGTGGCACTGCCCATCGGCACGTAGCTCAATCAACACGAAACCAGAAACCAGAATCCAGAAAACAGAAAACTGCGTCAACCTCCCTTTTGGCTTTATTGAACTGCAAAATTAAGTTGCTGAAGAGAATGCAAGGAAAACTGAAACTGAAACAAACCATAGTCCTTGTTAAAATCTGTGTGAATCTGTGAATTATTAAAATCTTTTCTCCCAAAGATTCTCGCTCAGACAAAGCCAGAGAAAATACTTTAAGATACTTTCTAAGAATATTTACTTTCTATAGAAATCTATTTCGAATGAGCAAACTCAATTTGGACTTTAATTCGGTTTAATTCAGCTGGACATGTCGACCTCCTGGCAGGTTTATCTGCTCTCCAAGGAGAGGCGGAGGCGTGGCTCAAGCAGAGAACAAGGACAGGTGCAGGCAGGTGAAAGAATATTGCAGGAAAATGGCAGCAAATACAAATATTTGCGGGGTCCAGGTGGGAGTTGGTGGCCAGGATTTTCACTGCTGGCCATAAAAACATAATCCACACAAGGCTCTTAATATACACCAGGACACTCCCACACGTGGACACGTGTAGGTGACAAAGGGACGCAGGATGAGAGTCCAGATCAGGCTTATATAAGGTTAACAAGCTCCCAGACCGAGTTTTGTCTGGTATTATGTGAGCCAAAATAATTGCAGAAATAAACAACGAACGAGAGCATTATGGAGAGATGAAAACAAAACCAATTTTATTTATAAATTCTAAAAATAGCAATTTAATTCATGAATTAGTAAAGTAATCTTCAGATATTTAGATTTATATCCTTATTATTTAAGTGTATTTTCAGTGATTATTAATAATATTTGCCAACATACCAAATCGAATATTCATAAAAAGGTTTCCTAATTGGTTAATTAAAATTAAATTAAAATCAGTTTAAATGGATTTAAAATGTATTTCAATCTCTCTTTATGAGAATTTCTTTGTTTTGTTTGCTTTCTTTTATTCTTTTCGAAGAAAATTAAGCGAAAATTAAATTATTTCCCTATTTACTTCGCGCTTTGTGTGTTTGGGCCTCTCGACCGTAGTTCACGGGCTTCTTTTTTCGCCTTTTGTTACCACTTATTCCTGGCAAAGGGGAAAGTGGGGAAAGTGAGGGAAAATGAGTGGGTGGGATTAACTTTTGCCTGCCGCAAAACCGACGAAACCTCAATTATCAACTTACAGCAGACAAAGAGGCGCTTAATTAAGTGAAGCGTCGAACGTGCCCCGCCATTTTCCGCTTTCCCTCGAACCTCCCTTCCCTTCCACTCCCATTCGTGGGAGTTTCCTTCGATCAGGAGCCAGTGTTCCCTTTAACTCCCCTCCTTTCCTTGTAATCTAAGACGTGTGTCGCTGTCGCAGGATTTCCGCTGAGTCAGCGGGGAAAATGGCAACCTAATCCTGAGAGGGGAGCCAGCGAGAACTGAGAACTGAGAACTGTCATTTGCCATTGGGTTCAGTTGTTATTACTGTTATTATAGTTTACACACACGCACTTTCCGAATGATACATCGTTTTATATTCATGGCCCAAGTAGAGGGTAGCAGGGGGCATGAACGACGCTCTGGGATGTAAGGATGTCAGGATGTCAGGAAGTAAGGAGCACTTGCCTGCTTGTAGAATTGTAGAACAAGAGAGGAGAGTACCTGCAAGGATAACAAAAAGGTATTTGATGAGACCTTCAACTTGATACTAACTACATTATTTTCTAAGGAAATTCCCGAGAAATCACTCTTCAAATGATTACAAAACGAAATAAAGTTTACATTAAGCCCAAGTCAACCTAAGACTGACTTATTTTATATATTTTGATATTCATTATCAGAGCCAGTTCAAGGATCCATAGGATTTGACAAAAGTACTCAAGAGACACTCCTTGATGGGCATTTTCCTGACATGTTTGCTTGCTAACCTCTCTGAGAGCATGTCCTGCGTCGCTTATGCTTGGTCCTGTCCTCTCATTTCCATTCATTTGTGTTGCTCTTGTCGCAGTTCCTTGCCTTTTTTATCGGAGTTATGAATTTGAACAAGCTGAAAGCACTCCCACCTTGGGGCGGGGACAGGAGCAGAAGGATGCCCCATAGTTGTCTAAGCTCCGCATTTACGCTTGGCAGTGATCTGCCTTAAGTGCCTTCAAGTGGATTAAAAACATGGCACACTGTTGGACCTGTTTCCCGTTTCCCCGCTCTCAGTAAATGGAAATGTTTTTCACTTGTTTACTTCTCCTGGCAAAGTGTGTGTCCCTTTCAGTCCCCCTTTCTCTGTGTGTCTGTTGGGGGAAAAGTGGGAAAAGCAGATGGAATGGAGTCCTTCGGCATCCTGACTAATGCGTATGTCTGGTGACTTTTCTAGTTTCCCAGTTTCCAACTTACTCATTGAGAGGCTTTATAAATAGACATTGCACTGCAGGTAACCAGGAACTCTATAGATTTCGATCTATAATATGATCTGCATAAGGGAAGCACTACACAGTATGAGAGTTGGAAAAGGGAAGAGTTCCTTCAGACCAAGATTTTTGATTTCATCGATTGGTAATTTAACAGTTTTACTCTTTCATAATCAATTGTAATTAAATATTTAATATAATAATATTAATTGTAATATTTTATTCATATTTCAGATCCTCTTCCCTAAAAAATGAAAGCCAATTAAAGGAAGACTCTTTCTCGAGGCAAAAAACACAAAGACAAAGAGCGAAAATGGGAAAATGATGAACTTTTCGCACAGCTGCAAATCCAAACAAAATTATTTTTGGCAATGTTTGCCAAAGGACAACGACTCTGTCCGAGTGGAAGGAAGAATAAGCAAAGAGTTTGACTCATTATGCCCAGAAAATCATTATATTCCAGGGTATGAAGGGTATGCTTTATAGTTAATTAGAGATTTATTTTTTTTACAACACATGATCCTTGCACAACATATTTAATTATTACTAAAACATCTTCTAGAATGTGTAAATGTACTTCATTATTATTTCTAATTTATTAAAAAATGTAAGAACAAAACATCGCTTAGCTTAATCTACATTTTCCTTTAGTTGACATGGAAATGCTTCGAAGGCCCCCAGGCTCTGGCTCAGCGCTTTTCCACATTAATTGGCAAAGTTCCTCCAAACAATTCTCGAGGCTGTGCCATTATTATCGAAATGCTCTCCTTCGGCTGGGAAATGCTTTCCGTTTCCGTCTCCGCTTTGTTGGGCTTTGTTTTCCGGCAACTGTTTAGACCTCAGTTTTAATTTTCATTTTAATTTCCACTCGGTGGAAATGGAAAGAGCAAGTATGATTACATTCTACATTTAAGCGTTTATATATAGGGAATATATAGAATACGGAATAGGAGTAGATCGGAGGCGGCACCGCACTTAGTCCTGGAATCCAATCAGTTTTCGCTGTTGACAAATGGCTTATGGCACGTGCCTGAGGGGCAGGTTAAGGCACTGCCTCCCCCTGCCAAGGTCACTTTTCCAAAAGTTTCAAATACAATTTTTTGAAACAGGGACAACAGGAAAAACTTTCCGCAGGCCATAATGGAATCAAGGAATGCGGGGAAAATGACAATGAAAAATGGAACGGCGGAGGAAAACCGCCATGGAAAATCAAACAGAAAAGCCAGAAGCCAGGGAAAAATTATGAAAAATATGAATTTGTGTACAAATTAAGTTGATAAAGTTGGCTTAACTCAAGCAGGTCCCTGATCCCCCGGGGAAAATGCCGCCCCTCCACTTTTCCACCGCTTTCACACGCAGTTTGTCAGGCGACCCCGAGCTGTGTAATTTTTCAGCGAAACAAATAAATAAGAAAACTGTCAGGTGTCGCCTCAGCTTCGGGGAAAGAAAAGCTTAAAATAAATCCAGCAGCAGGGAAACTCTAATAGGAAAACAAAAGCAAAAAAACCAACTGAAAAACTCAAATAAAACTCAAAAGCTCAAAAGAAAAAACAAAAAATTGTCGCGACTTTGTCTAGTCAAATTGCAAGCGACTTGGCTCGGGCTCCAGCAGAGAGCACAGAGCAGACTCTCGGGAAAGGGCGGAAAATTCCGGAGAAGGGAGGGGGAAAGCCGGCGGTGGTGTTGGGTAACACTGACGGCGGGCCATTGACACATGACAATGGAAAATTTGCACGTTCAAAGTTCAAGCAAACAAGTCAATTGACTGACTGCAAGAGTAGATGGAAAATGGCGAATTTTCGAAAATAAAACTGTCAGAGATAAAGTCAAATGTCAAACGTCAAGGGAACGTGTTCTTTAAGTTCTTGAAAAATATAAAGTTAATTAAGAACTAAAGACAAGACTCTGGTTTATTATATAGAATATAAATCGGCTGACAAGTAGCTCCCTGAGATGCAAATGGGAAGGTTTCTCAGCTTAACAGGATTCTGGGAAGTTAATAAACTTAAATTCAGCGGAATCATTGTTGCCTGGAAACCTGGTTGTTTCCAGCTGAATGCTTTCAGGTGGCACTTTCGCTCTTAACACTCATGGAACCTCTCGAGCTTCCATCTGCAGCCTTGTCTTGGCCTAATTGCATTTCCCTGTAGTTGGCTTTTATCTGTCTGTCTTTTTTTATTGTTTAATGTTAACCAGTATAACTAGTTATATTCCTCAGTGCTTGCTTTATTCCTTTAGATTCCTTTTTTGCATTATTTTTGTTTACAAGTACTTCTTAAGAGGACAAAATAGGTGAAGAATCCATAAAGTATATATAATGTTGTTCAGCCTTGACAACATCTAAGGTTTAATAATATCTTTATAGGGTTTTTCAAAGCACATAAACACATACAAATCACATTTTGCCAAATGTTTGTAAAAAAGTCAGGAGACTATATCATATGGCTGCTCTGCTATTGGTGCAATCTCTAAAGTTATATGATGTACTGGAGAAACCCCAGAATTTGTATAATTATTATACACAATGTCTTCTTTTCATTTCATTAAAAAAGAATAATGCCAACATATAATCCTTTGGGTTTAAGAGCAATCTTAAAGGGTATACAGACTTCGGATCAGATTTCTTGCTACTTTTTGGTTTTCTTTAAGTAAGAGGTCTTTCTGTTGCATGTGCCAAAAAGTCGGTAAGCATTTCCTTGTTGCCGCTTTCCTATTTCCCAAGACTCTCCTCTTGCTTTCCTTCACTTCCGTTTGGGTTTTGGTTACTCCGCAAAGGGAGTGGAACAGGATGCACGCAACTAAGGATAACATCGAGAGAGGGAGGAGCCCTTCGATATATCGAAAAGTATATGGTATATAGTGTCCCATTGAAATTGTAATATTAATATTAATAAATATATCTTTTATATTGCTAGAATTAATTCGATAGAAAGGCAAATGTAAGTATAGAAACTTCGAGTTAATAAAGCAAGAAAATGCATATTATTAAAATATTTTAATAAAATATTTCTATTCCATTTCGATACTATATAAATGCTTATAAGTGCCATCACTTGACACCCTTCACACTCACAACTCAACTGAACTGTGCGACACATTCATTGTGCTCCTTCGAGTGCATTGCAACCCCCTCGCCCCTCCCTCGGGTGCACAATTGCCAGCACTTAAATAAATTTATGAAAATATTCAAGTATTCCGAGTGCAGGCAATTGTCGGTCCTTTTTTCACCCGCAGCACGCCAATAAAAATGCTAATTCCTAACAAAAACCAAGAAGTGAAGTGAAGTTTTAAACACCGAAGTTTGTGTTCCCTTTAAATGATTTTTATAAGTTATATACTATATGTCGGAGATTATGCATATAGGTTGAAGGAAAGTTATATTATATTACATATTTCTGTTAATGTTTCGATCGCTTCTATGACTGACTAACTTATTTACTATCTGGAGTGAAAAGAAGACTATTTTCATAGCAAAAGGAATGAAGGTTATACCTAGAAAGACAGCTTTTAATTAGGTATCTTTGTATAGTATTTAATGGGGTCTGATTACTCTGCTCCTTTACCATGGAGTTACACCCTCAGAAAGGGGAATACGTGGAGAAGGGGAATCAGTTAAAGTGCCGGATTAGTTGGTCAGCTGCAGTATGAATTTCAATTTTCCCAGAAACAAATGCAATCAAAGGAAGCACAATATATATTTCAATGCAAGTTTAAGGCTTTAAGGATTCCCATTAATTTCCGAAATTGCAGGACCCAATGGTTTGCATAATACCTCGCCCTGATCAGGGGATTAAGTGTTGCAGTTGAACTGATTAATTAAATTATTTCCAAC
Organism: Drosophila punjabiensis; assembly: GCA_008042585.1. Classification (NCBI taxonomy): domain Eukaryota; kingdom Metazoa; phylum Arthropoda; class Insecta; order Diptera; family Drosophilidae; genus Drosophila; species Drosophila punjabiensis. The sequence goes on from VNJR01000175.1 coordinate 35,598, forward strand.
AATGTTATTTACTGTCCTCACGTTTTTCTGTCAACTTATTAAATCATTGCAAACGGTAAATTTAAATAAATAAAATAAACGAGTAAATAAATTTACAAATGTTTACTTCATGAACAAAATGTACGTTCCTCCCTCAAAAGACTGTAAACTGGCCATTTATGGGCTGTCTGGAGTCATTCTGCCTGATCTTGTAATGGTAATCCCGTTCAGGAGACACTTTCAATCAGTCTGCGGTATATCACAGAGCTCAAAGGACACAAAGCTTTTAAGGACACGGCTGTTCATTACAGGACCCAGGCCAGAAGGATAACAACGACGGTAACTAAGATGGCCAAGGCGTGGGTAGGCTGGGGAAAATAGCAAAATCTGGATGGAAAACCACAGGCGGGAGGGGGAAAGGGAGGGGGAAAGCTGCGAACTTTCAACTTGTCGCTATGCCTGGAGGGGCAAGGGGAAATCCCCCTGGGTAATGGCTGGTAATTATCCCTAATTAGTTGTAAAATATTGAAGCGAAAGTATTTCGGTTTTTTCCGCCTCCAAAAAACCCAGAGAAAAGCAGACAAAGAGAGAGAGGGGGAGAGGGGGCCATTAGCGAAAACTTTTCCCAGATCCCTTCCGTAATAATGATTGGAATAATAAGGACACTTTGCTAGGTTTGCACAGAAAAACAAACGAAAATTCCATTACATCTGCGCCCCAACGTTCCGTGATGAATTGTCGCTGTCCCTTTGAGTTTTCCACACTTGAGTTTCCACATTTACCCCGCTTAATGCCGTTTTTCACAATTCCAACATTAATTACCGCACAAAACGCATTACGTATACGCCACCGGGGCGAGGCGGAGATAGTGAATGTCGGAATATGGCGGCCCCTATGAGTTTTCCGGGAAATTTCCACCATGGAGCTTTGGTAGCTTTAGTATCAAGATTAATCAAATTTGACTGAGCTCTGTTCTACTTTGTGGAGAGTTATAAACTCAGTTACTGTTTCTATATTCTATATACCAAGGGTACAATTTCAAGTATTTATTTATTTTTTTATTTACTGTTTCGTTTTTTGAATATTTTATATATATATTTACTTATATTTTTACATATATTTAAATATACTCAGACACTCATTTTAAAGTTTCCTACATTTGCTTTCATTTATTCATATTCATTGAGTTTAGTTCAAATTATGAATTATGATTGAATTCACACTTTTTTCTAGTTTATTTATGATTGAGGATATTACATTTTCCTGGCTTAGTCTGAATTTAAAAGGCACAATCCTAGAAATATTATAACTTTAACTCAATTCATTCCAAGATTCGACAATAAATCGTTTGAATTTGTAAGAAAGTGAAAGCTGTTCTTCCTTTCCCAAAACTTGCTCATAAATTTAATTAACGACTTAAGCCACGCCCACTTACGCCAAAGGGCAATGTTTTTTCGGTCACAGGACACGCGAGCCACGTGAAACCAGGTGGGTTTCGGACTCAGTTTACCTGGAAAGTGGGTGGGGGTGAAGGTGGGGGTGGGTGTGGGTGTGGTCTGCCAGAGTCAAGCTGCTTAAGTGACATGCAAAACAGGAGGAACTGGCAGCGAAGGACGCGGAGAATGAAGGCTGAAAGGAGGCAAAAGGATGCTTTTAGGCGAGAGTCACGCGTCGAGTGGGTTGCCTTTCACTCCTCCTTCGTACACTGAGCGAAGGATAATTGTAATTGTTTATTCTAGAAAAAAAGATACAATGTTATAGTCAAACTTAATAATTTAATTATTAATTTGGGCGAAAAGGAAATATAACATTTCTGAAGAAAACATATTTGTGTAGGAAACTCAGCGACTTTGTCAATTTCCCAGACTGTCATATGTGTTATATATCTCGGAGGAACTGCAGATATTTGTTCTGTACATCTTAGGTAAACTATAAAATAATATTCAAGTAATGCTTAGTCTAAAGATTTAACATTTCGGGTTCAGAAGTGTCTCCTTCACCTTCTTGCCAACTTGTGGCAACAACTATGATTCCCTCCGCAGGGATAAACGTAACATATTCACAATGTGACTATTATTTATTTATTTATTAAAGATTAAAGAATTTTTTTGCCTGTGCCGCCACTACCACTCGAAGAGCGTCACTTGTCCAGCTGAACTCTAGCCCACCAGCTGTTTTTCCCGTCAACTTGCTAAACTGCTGCAAACGCCAAGCGAGTGACGGGTATGGGGGAGGGGGAGAGGGAAAGTGGAAAAGCCGGTGGTGCAGACAGCTTGCTGGCAGACGACACTTTTCCCAGCATCCCCCCTCTCAGCCTTCCAGCTTTTCTCTTTATAATTTCCTTGTTTTTCCTGGCAGACAGCAGCGACATCAGCTAATTAAAATAGTATGCAAGCAGCTCAGCTTAAGTGCAGTTTTCCCAGGAAAAGTGTTTTCCTTTTACGGTCAAAATGGGCCGCCGCAAGTGAACCGCTTAGCAGGAGGGTCAAGGAAATGAGTTGAGTGTTTTTCGAGGTGTTTTCTTTACAGCAGAACTCAAGGAATGATCAAGGAGCTGTAAGGAAGTTCAGATATTATTACTAAAAAGAGTTTAACATAAAGAAGAACCTATGGAAAACAGATTAAACCCGCTCTGAGTGTCCTTCGCGGGAAACTTGGCTCACAGAGGGAAGGGAAAAAGCTTCGCCACAGTTTTCCATATTAAATAAGCAATTAATCACGAACCCATGGCACACACACTTTTGAATAATCCAAGACTTAATAGGAAATTAGCGTGGACGAATTTTGAAATATATTTTGTTGGGTTTTCCCGGCAACAAACAAGTCTGTGAAGGTTACGCGGCTTTTCCTTCTCTCTGACAAATCGCCCGAAAACATGCCACAAGTTTTCCATGCTTTTTTCTGCTGCTGAGGTAAAAAAGTGAAATAAGTCATTATTTTTTTGCTTTCTTTCGGGGGAAACCCAAGAGCAAAGTGCAAACGGCTGATAAGGAATCGGTTTATAGAGGAAAATCACTTCTCAGACAAACTGTGACCGCAGCGGTGACCGTGAACCCCATAAAAAAGTTGACCAAGCCGCTTAAAATTCGCTTCGCTTTTACGATTTTGCGAGCTGGAAAAAGGAAAAGCCGGAGAAAAAAGCTAAGATGGAGAGACATTTCCATTTGATGGCAGACAACTTGGGTATTGATGTCCTGCAAAAAATATACATTTAAATGCGACTTTATTTTGAAATGAAACATTCTTATGTCCTTCAGCCGTAATGATCTAGACATGTCAGTCTCTTTCTGTGCCGTAAACATACCTCTTGTGGCTTTGTGACTGAAAAATAATATGTTTTATAAAATCTGAAGCTGAAGAACATTCAAAGTCTATACATTCCCATCAAAAAGTATGATTTAAGAGACAGAATATAAAATATATGCTGTTTTTTATTTATTTTAAGCCTCTTTCAGTTCCACTTGATATCAAAAATGTATGAAAAATTGTATAAAAATCGTCTCTTCCCTCCGCTTTTTACACATGCGTAAACATAACATATATATCGCATATATCCAAGGAACCAAGGAGGAAAACAGCACGCAAATGGCAAACACATTTCGCTGTAAGCCAAGAAAATTAAATCAAATTTATTAAATTTCTTATTTAACAACAGGAATGCCGCATGTGAAACATTGCCCTGTAGGCTGGATGGAGGGTGGCTTGGGGGAGGGGCGGCGTGTTGCCCGGCCAACGCAGCTGGAAAAAAGCAAATTCAATTAAGACCTTACCTGCCACGCCCACACACCACACTCATCCCCAAAACACAGACAAGAAGCGCGAAAAAATGTGCGATGCGTGCAACGTGGCGTATGAGTGATGCGATCCGATGGTGGCACCGAAACAAGGGCTGTGCGTGGGGCGTGGCACTTCTGGCGACCCTTTGAAGCGTGCCTCGGTGCCCGAAAAAATGTATGTGAAATTAAAAATCGCATTAACTGCGGGGGGCGGAGTGGGGAAGGAAGGTTGCAGGATTAAGGGAGGATGCAGATGTCCTCCTAAGCAGAACGCGATCAACGGAGCGAACGAACAACTTGTACAAGTCACAACTGGGAATATAGTTCAAGCTTTAAAATAATTTCTAATTCTAATATTATGAAAAGTATTCTGTTATAGACATTTGGGACAATCTAATTTTAATACTTAAAACTTAGAGCAAATGCAACACACTGGAAACATTTCTTCATTGATGTTTAGGCTATAAAAGAAGAAGATTTGGTATTTAAAATCAAACCATAAATATTTATAAATAAATCCCTAATAATTTCACGAAAAAATAAAAAACAAAACGAATACTTAGCGAGCAGCCCTCGTTTTCAGACAGTTTACCTGTGGCCAAAGCTCCGCTTCCACATCACAGGGTGCCCCAGGACTCGATTTCCACCTCTCCCCCTCAGCTGACGTCTTTGGTCCTGGCATCGTCGTCGTCGTCGTCGTCGTCCTCCTCCCGTGCACTTAATTTAATGACCAAAGTTCGCCGCTCGGGGCGTTGCCCGGAGAACAGGAGGCCGGCGAGGGTCCTGCAGGAGCATCCTGAGGCTGCTTGGCGCTCTCCTTGGCTGCTTTACATAAGCAGCGCCATGTTTATTTACATTTGTGCAAATTGTTATTTAATTAAATTTTAATACGCTTCATTAAAACTTGTGCCTGCAGACTTTCCTTCTCCTTCGGAGGCTTTTCCTTTTTTCCACACGGAGGTTTAGTCATTTTACTGAGCAATGATAATCAGAAATCAATTTATTGTGTACACACACAGGGACTTGGGAAAATGGTCAGCAAACGCGAATCAAGTCAATAAAATTCAATTTGCTGTTCATCAGCTGATGAGAGGGAGGGGAAAGTACACAGAGAAAAAAAATGATGCAAGAAATTGTGAAGCAAAACTAGAAGAATCTTGGGATCTCACCTGTATTTGTTGTTTTAATAAAATATTTCTACTTTCCTCTGTTCTCTATTATAGAAATGGAACAATGTGTGCTCAATATCAGATTATTTACTTCTATATCATCCATATTTAGATGTATATTTATATATTCAACACAGATACATATAGGCTTCTTTCTCCGAAGACTCTTACTCTCTATTTGTAATCGACTCACAAAGGACATCTCTCTGGCTCTTTTCCTTGTTGCTAACTCAAAGGGGGTTTCTCAAACACTATATTTTATTCTCAGTGCAAGGCGAGAAGGAGATGTCTTAGAAAGAGAAAGGGAGACAAGTCAGAGAAAGAGAGAATCGGCCAGTGAAGTGGCCGCTAATGTGACGCTCATGCAGGACAGGACACTCTGAGGAAGAACGTCTGCCGGAACCTCCGGAAAGTCGTTTGTGCGCTTAAGTAAATACGAACACATTAGGCAACATCAACAACAGCAACACCAACAACAACATCAACAACAACTACAACAACATTGATAATGCTAAGGAAGAAAGGATAGACTAAGGACATTCCTGTCTGGCGATTCTCCAGCTCTTTCTTCGAGTGTGTGGGGGTGTGTGAGGGTGAGAGCTACTGAGGCTGGCAGCAAACAGTTGAAAGTGCTCAAGAGCAGTTTAAGGACTACAGGATAACGCCAAGGTTCTTTGTTATAATCTTGCAGGATATTCTGCTTTTAGTCCGAAGTTTGAAAGGCACCGAAGGAGTCACTTCCGACCCTATTAATCATATACATTTTTGATCAGTTTCAACAGAGGAATAAATCATGTCCGGCAAGAAACAAAACTTATAAATTTTTTTGAAAATTTTATAACATAAATTAAATATCCAAGATGGTCAAAATTTAATCAAAGATTTTACACTCAAACTTCTAACCCGATCATAAGGAATTTCCCAATTTCGAGCTCTTCCTTAAGCCACCAAATGATGGCTTTAAGGCTGCGTTCGAGTGGGAATAAATAATATTTCTTTCCATTTTCTGCCGCACTTGCTTCTATCCTTAGAGATTTTTAAAATAAATAATTAAATTAAGTGACAAAAACCGAGAGAAATAAGCAAAGGCTTTTATCAATACTTTAAATGTTTCCAACACAACCTCAGCGCTTTTCCATTGCTTTTTTTGTATGTTTTCCCTGATTCTTTTCTTTCTTTTTTCTATCTTTCTCTTCTTTTTTGGTTTTCGTGGTGGAAGGAGCACACGAAAATATCAAATTATGTTCAATAATTTGCTAAGCGGCTTTAGTCCTTGGTCTAGCTGTAAGGGAGAAGGGATTGCCAGGACGCATTGGGAAAATAAGGATCAAGTGACGGGGAAAGTGGGAAAGCCACGGGATAAGTTACCAAAAGTACCCATCGAAATGGGAAAAATCAAGAGAACTTTTTTCTTCTTTTTCACACATTTTCCAGGTATAGTTTTTACGCTGGAAAAATTCCACCAACAACCAAAAAAACCGAGTAAAGGGGTAAAGCTGTTACAGTCATTTAGCAAAATGGTAAAATGGTCATGGAAATGTGAATGTAATAATTGAAATTCCGGAAAACTTGAAAAGTTGAAGAGAAGGACAGGATCGTTTAGCCAATTCTGATGTCTCTTAAGCGAGGCTTATTCTACGGAATCCTATACTCTGTACTATTAACAACATAACTTAATTATTTAAAATCATAGTTTTACTTACATGGGAAAACCCTCAAATTAAATGATTCGACTTTCAACTTAACCAACACGAAAAGTAGAACAACATTTAGCAATGAAATGCAATAGAGTTCTTAAGAAATATTCTCTCTTTGAAAATCGTATATTAATGACTTGAAAAGTAAACTGAAAACAATATCACATTCTTCAATAATTTATTTTAAAAGTATTCAATAAACAACAAATTCAATGTGATTTGACAAACAGGATTATAAATGAAATAGCTTTTTAGTTCACATTTCCTGCGTAGTTTGCAGCTATTTTCCAGTGTGTCCAAAGCAACGAATTAACCTTTGACCCAGCATGGCCAAAAGGCGTCGCCAAGGAACTCCCACATCACTGCGCATTAATAAAGCATTAAAACAAGGACGAATGGAAGAGGGAATGATCCTGGGCCAGGGCTCGACTAAGACGGGCATTATTGTCTAGATTTAACGAATTGTGAAAAGGCAATTCGAATGAAAATGAAATATTTATAGCATCAGCTTCCCCTCTCTCCCCCAATTCGATTGGAGGCATATTTTATTCAGCATTTACACATGCGGCCACGTGGCGGATACGCAACCTTAATACACACATACACACAGGTGGGCAGTTGATTCCAGGGAATGCCGAAGGATTCGATTACCAATCATCATCGATATGCGAGTTATGCGGAGCAGAACGAGCACAAGCACATCCCACAACATGGCAGGACTCATCGGGGGAATGCTAATCTCCAGATTTCCACATTTTCGGGAAATTAGGAGCAGGAGAAACCCAATTTGATCAAGGTCAATCTTTGAAGGAAACTCAAGAAGAACCTATTCCATACATTTCAGATTTAATTTGAGGTTTAAGAAAAGAGAAAGAGAAGGTTGCCTGCAACACATGTTGCCTAGGTCTCAGAGTATAATATAAAAGTATACATCTGCCAAAGGATATATGTCTTGTGAGTTATCCATTTACCTACGCAGTGTTTGCGGATTTGCCAGGGCTCAACTCCAGATGGGGATATCGGAGGTGCAACTCTGGCCTTTCAACCCCTCCGAGGGACCAGACTCTGTCCCACTTTCCCATCACTTTCTCCTTAAATCTCCGCCCTGGAACCCTTTTTTGCGGTTTTGTGGCTGGCGTCAGGACGACGCCACACAACAGCTGCCACACACACCCACACATCATACACTGGGCGACGAGTTATTAAGTCAGAATATTAATAAGCATAATGCAGAAATCATATACCTCGACCCTATGCCCAAGATATATCCCCCGATGAAATATTCTCCGTACTTTTGCACATTAAATTCAGTTAAAGATTTGAAACTTTTGCTCGTTTCGCAGTCCAAAGCAAACAGCAAAAATAAGGCCCACACAAAGGAAAAAAATGAAAGGAAAAATGAACAAGGAGCAGAGACGAAAATGTTTGTAAATGAGTAATAAATGCGGCTGCCAAGTACTCCAATAAGGACCAAAAAAAAACCCCTGTTGGGGTGCGTGGTGAGACCTCACTTTCACTTGTAACAAATATTTCCCAGAAAGACCTCGCCTGGAATTTGTTTAGGTCTCCTCTCCCCCAGGACAACTTGGGGATGAGTTCGAAAGCGGAGAAAACAAAACAGAAAAGAACAGGAGAACGTCCTTTTCCAATGCCAGCTGTTTGCCTTTTAAAGTAATTTCTCAATTTGAGGGAAATCGAGTGAGGTTCGAGTCCCACCTTGGCCACGCCCATCCAGTCCTCGTTGTATGCTAATTGAAAGCATAAATAAATTTGTGTTGGCTCAATTTGGCCGGAAAATGGGGGAAAATGCGGCGGAAATCTTGATGGGTGGCAACATCTGAGTTTGCACTTTTCACGGCAACTACTTTGGAATACAATTACGGAAATTGATTTGGATTTTTTTGACCTTCGCTTACTGAATTGAAATAAAATATTAATATGTATCGTTTTTAAAAGAGACTTTTAATATCGAAGTTCCATTGGGCTTAATTATGATAATATTTCCATGGCTTACATTATTCTTAACCAACTACTGATCAAGGCTCTTGTCCTAAATAAAAAGAAGCATTTGGAAGGAAGCATTCTCAGCATTCTCAGTTACGTAAGTGATAAAAATAGGCAATTATATTTGGGCTCAGCTGTGGGGCAATCCCATATTTCAGTCACCTATCCATCACAATCAAGACAGAGTACATCCTGGAGAAGTATTTCCATTGCTTCGTGCTGTATGTATCCTTTTTTCCTTCCAACTTCCGGTTGCTGCCACCTGGCGGTGTTTGCTTTCGGGTCCTGCTCCCATCCCTGCTCCTCTATTGTCACTTTTGGCCATCAAAAGCGAGGCATTCAACGGAATAAATAAGGCGGAAAAAGGGAACGAAAGGGGCACATGCTAAGTTTCACAGAGTTCAATCAGCAACTGGCACTGGTACTGGCACAGCCCGAACGCTTTCAAGGCAATAAAAGGAGCGATTTTTACGATTAATGGCGAAATAAAATATCGCTTTGGCCACGCTCCTCACAAAGGACCCCGAAACAACCACAATTCCAAGTCTGGGTTTATGCACCGGCAGAAAAACCCACCGTCAAATGAGGGATTACAGTGCGATTTATTTATAAGGAAACGTTTTATAAAAGAAATTCTCATCTTTTATTGTAAAACATTCTCTTGGCTGGACATTTTTGATGCTTTCTTAATATGGCCAAAAACTTGGTTCGAGAAGATAATCTCAGATGAAACGTAATCTCTCAAATATCTCATTTATTTTCTTGGTAAATTTAAAACCTCTATGGTCTTAACTAAGGCAGCCTTTAATTGTTTAATAATATCCAACTTACAACCCATAAATAATTTCATAAATTCAAAGCAAGCTCAGCACCAGAACCCTCAACATCTTTCGTTCCTTAAAACCCTTGATATTTTTTGGAGTGTCCTTGTTCCTGCGTGTGGCAACTTGATAGGTGGCATAAAAACATGCCGAAAAGCGAAACCCGAAACCAAAGCAAACGAAATCGCGACATTTGGAACATGTAAGTGGAGGGGTCACGAGGAGCAGGGATCATGGAATGGGATTAGAAGGATGCCGGGTTGGCAAGGACCTCGGCTTCGCTTCACTCTGTCGCCATCGCTGCAGTCAGTCGCTCATAAAAACGCCAAATAAAATCGGGAATTAATCAACTGCGCCACGGTCTGACCTCAGAGATCCCTTCGGAGCTCGAGAGTGACCCACGAGCTCCTCTGACCCTGACCTCTGCGATGATGCAGGCTGTGATTTGCGGACAAAGTTGTAAACCTCTTCGCCTCTGCTCCGCTCTGTGAGTCTTTTTGACGGCATTTTAATGAGCTCAATCCCGAACTCAATTGAAATCGATCCGAAGTTATTATGAACCAAAAGGGGGAACAAGCGCAAAGAGTTGTAATTAATTACTTAAAGCGTATTTTAGAACGTTAATTTATGAGTTTGAAAAGTATAAACTGAACTATAATTGGTTTTACCAAATGTCTTGTTTATTTTAAACCTGCAGCCTACAACTTAATTCTTTATGTTTCTCAAAATATATATATATTTCTTAACAGACTTTTGGAATTATAAAAAGCAATACCATCTTCGAGTCCTGCCACGCGGTCCTAATACCATCAAGTCCTTTATTAATACGACTCACCACTCCAACACACGAAATATATTTTATTTCAATCTCGTTCTGTGGTCTCCTTTTTCTTAAATTATTTATGATTCGAGTGCTGAGGGGAGTGTTCTCATCACAACTTCAATAAAAATTCATAAATTATTGTTGATGCGTATTGAATTAAGCATCTGCCACGCCCCTTCAATTTACACATGTCACACTTACACACACACACACACATAGGCATGGCTTCCGGTGTCCTTTGATTTGTAGCAAAAATGGCGGAGAAGAGAGAGAGAGAGAGAGAGAGAAGAAGAAGGCAACTTTCCTGCTTCTGTGATTTAAAATTTATGCATGAGAGAGGGGAACGTGGGGCAGAAACTTTTGCCGCTGTCAATATAATTGAAAGGATCCCCTGGCCACGCCCACCCGCACACACACACACACACACGCACTCACTCACAAAGGGAAAAATGCCAAGTGCAGGGCATAAGGAACAAGGACGAATGCCTGTTTTTTATTTATTGTGATTTGTTTACATTTTGCTAATGCCTCGGCACATGATATTTCCTACACGGGGGGGCCTTTCGTCGGCGGGAAGGAATGCCCTGGAATGTCCTGCATATCCTGTGCCCAGGAAGTGCTCCTTCTCCATTGAGTGGCAGTCTTTTAATATGTGAAGCATTCGCTGTCAATGTGTGGGCGAGGCAGGTGGGAGGAAGGGAAGGAGGAAGGAGAGAGAAGGAAGGGAAGAAGGATGAAAGCGAAGGATAATGGTGCAAAAATGTGCACTTTTCCTAGAATAGTTTTAAAGGGGTTTTATCTGTCGATTGCTAATTCAAAACTGAAATTACTTAAACACAAATTTAATTTGGGAAAAGCCAGGATCAAATTATTTATATGACACTTTTTACGGCCACTCTCAGGGCACAAAATGCTAATGTATAAAAGATACAAGAATATCCCATTTGAGACCCAAATATACTTAATATACTTTTAGAAAATAATTTTTTGTAAATGATTATTTGTAATTATTGTTTCTAAAAATCAATACAAATTGAATTAAAATTGCTAAATGATTGTCTATCAATTTCAAATTAAGCATTGGACCCTCATTAACCTTCATCGCTCAACATGTCGTATGAGTGATTTCACAGAAATTGTATCCCTTCATTTAGTTGATGTTCCTCTCACCTGAATTCTACATTTTGTGGTCTGTTTCGAGCACTTTCCTTTGGGATTAATGTCCTTTTTTGTTCTGCTTTTTGTAGGTCGAAGAAGAGGAAACAAAGTTAAATATTTAAACTTCATAAGCCACACAAATCCCTCAAAAAATTAATTAAAACGAAATATAAAGTTGCGCAAACAAAGAAACAATTTTCGGGGCGGGGCTGCTGCTATCGTGTGATTGACTTGACGAAGGACAACAAGGACGACGAGCCAAACGGCAGAAGCGGCGGCTTATGCCTCGCATTAATTAACTTAATACACGACAAAATAAAAATGAGGATCCAGAAACAACAGCAAAAGTGGAATAAATATGCGCATTAAACAAACCGAATTATGTTTCGAATTGCGTGCGAGTCCTGGGCGAAGGGGACGCAGAGATGAGTCAGGGACAAAATAAAGACATTAGCATACAGACAAGGAGTGTGTGTGTGGGGGAGTGTGTGTGTGGGGGAGTGTGTGTGGGAATTTGTAGGATATCAAGAGGAGCTGACAAACACAAGGGTGGAGGGATGGATGGGGGCATCCTCCTAATGACTGTGCACTTAAAACATTTGTTGGAATTAATGCATCAAGCGAAATCCACCAAGCATCCAAAACTAATAGTTTCATATTTGGAAAATATACAATTTATACAATTTAGAAAGAAGCAGGAACATGTAATGAAGGATTTGTGCATATTTCAAAATACTTTAAAAACGTTATAATACTCCACTTTAAGCACTTTTTGAATATTTTAAAGGGACGGCCGCTGGCGAAACTCTGCGGAGAACCCTGAATTAATGATCACGATTGATGTCCGCACCTTCACCCACAACTTTGAGGGAAATCAGTTCGCTCATCGAACCTAATCCACCCGCAGTTAACCCGACTAAGGGGTCACCAGCAGGGTATCGGGTGTCCTGGCAACGGCCTTGGTTAACCCGAACCCTTTTTTGCCGAAACGAGATTCAGGAAATCTGCATATATAAAGGGATATCCAAGCGGACACGCACACACATCGACAGCGCCGTAATTTATTGCATCGTTTAATTTTTGACAGTCGATGGGAATGGGAATGGAAATGAGAGTGGGAAGCGGTTCACCAGTGCGTATGCTTGATGTGACCAAACACTGACTCTGACTCGGCCTTCCAACTGTTGCCTCTGCGCCTCCTTTCCCCGGGCTGTGTGTCCCATAAATTGTTTTGTCCTTCTCTCCCTGCTATATTTCAGAGTCCCGACTTCCTTTTACCCCGATGCCCCCATTTGTATCCCTATTTGTCGCCTCTCCTCCTCCAATGGCCTCCGGGGCCAGCTGTAAGCTGTAAACTGTTTAAACTTTTGCTTTTTATATGCCAAAACTTGGCATTGCCAAATAAGAAACAGGAGAGAACTCCCCAGAAAGGGTCCCGACCATCGGATACCCGGGAATACAGCAATCTTGCCTCTTTTGAAGCGTAGAAATGTTGCATTCCTTTCCATAAATTACGCCATTAACATTAGTGCCTAAGTTTTTATGTTCCACTTTTTATTTCTAATTTATTGGAGTAAAATTATGTTATTTCACGAGACAAATACCCCAATGGACCCAGGAAAGTGCTTGAGCCTAGACTCAGGTTTTTGAATCCTTTGTCAAGTCACATTCCTCGCCCGCCAAGACTATTCGGTACTGAAAGTATCTGAAACTGGCATAAAAATAAACACGAATGGAAGGCAAAACCAAGTTTTGACAACTTTATGAAAATTGCATCAGACTTTTTGGGGAAAAGAAGGGAAATAAAGAAGTGTTACTGAATCTGGAACGGGTTCATTAGGAATAAAATGGCCTAGAAAGCGAGGCTTGATTCAATTTAAATGCTCACAACTTACGCACTCAGGGATAATGCAGGATGTGGATGTGGAAAGCCATAAATGTACGCCTGCCTGCGTACTTGGTGCCTATATCCATATATCATTGCCAGAACCAACATATATCTCCCTCCTGCGACACACATCTCCCTACGTGGCCATGTACTTGCTTATCTCTTGCTTAGGCCTGGAAAAGGCTGTGGAAAATAGGGGAAAGTAGGAACGGGAACGGGGAAGGGGTGAATAGGAAAATGGGGCGGAAAAGTGGGTCCACAATGGGACGAGGCATGTAGGGGGAATGACACTTGCCTTGAGAGAATTCTTTCGTAAACAGTGAAAATGCAAAGACTTCTGGCAGTTGAATATATTTCAAGTTCAATTTAGAGGCATTATCCCTTAATTGTTAGTCAGTAAGTAATTTCACAGCACTCAAAAAAATATTAACTACATTATTACAATTATTCGTTAACTGAAACAACATTTCGCTTAAAAAGGTTGATCGATTCAGTTTAGCTATCATTATACTCTTTATATGGAAATGTATTTGGTAAATACCTGATTCAATAACCCAATCTAGAAGTTATATGTAATTTATCGAAGATTGAATACCGAATATTGCCCGGCAATATGATTTATCTGTTAACGTGGCTATTAAGGCAGCGCCACGCTCCGTTTTACGGCCCGCCAATTCGCCGAAACCTAAAGGAGCCCTAAAGGAGCAGATTTATGGCACTTGGAGAATCCAATCGAGTCCGTGGCCATTTGTCTTTTCATCAACGGTATCAGTCCGGTGCCAGTGGTCAGCGATCGGATCGATGGCTGTGATTAATCGATAGCCGTGAATCTTCGGCGGGGCAACTTGTTGGCTCCTGCAGTTCCACCCTCCCCTCTGCGAGGACTCCACCGAATGCTATTTGTCACAAGTCGACAGCGTCCTGAGTCCCTCTGTCCCACTGCGAGTCCTGGATCCCTTCGGGTGCGAGAAGTGCCGACAGATATCAGTCAGAACTGGAGGCCGCATTGACACGTATAATACATTAGCATCGGTTATTGGCTCAGTGGAAGTGCTGCACTCGGAGAAATGGGTCTGAAGTCACCAATATTTCTTTAGATGTCACACAGCATGAAAAGTCTTCTCTTGCTCTGATCTCAGTAAATAAATATTTAAAATACGTAATACAATTTGTAAACCGAAATTCGCTTCCTAAATGGAATCAGTTTTGTTTATTTGCTTTCGTTACAAAATATAAATAGATTATTTATAAATTTGGTGATTGATAATTATAATTAAATTATTTAATAAACACTCTCCTGACATTCTCATATTTTCCCTCCGTGTGTGCTCTCGAGTCTCGAGTGTCAAGCAATCAGCCTTGAAAGCGACTTTCGGGGGGGATTTCCATCACCAAAAGATATAGCTGGCAACGCCTCGCTTTCCGAGTTCCGTTTTTCGATATCTTTATCTAGTTTTTACGGGGATAGGACATGGGGGGAGGCATTAGGGGGCAGCAAGGACACAACCGTTTAGCCTCCCGTTTAGCGCCTCGTCGCGCCTTTGCCACATTTGATTTGTCTCACATCGCGTCGGCGGGTGGCTGCATGGGTGAGTGGCTATAGCCACGCTTAGGTGCGCTCCAGTGGGTCGCCGCCGACTTATACACATATATATTCGATATATTTTCGAGATATTGGTAGATAGGTCCCAGTATTCGGCAATAGATTGCGTTAACTCGTCGAGCAAACACCGAGGAGGAGCACCTGCTCTGAACTCCAATCTATTTACATTCTCCGAAAGCCTTTGCACAGCAAAGGAGTCTAAGGGAGGAAGGAAGGTAAACAGTGGACAGGTCCTTGAGGTTTCCTGTCCACTCAATGACAACATCGGACAACAAAAAATCTATTTAAATGCTCGGCCCTTAGGCCCGA
>VNJR01000176.1:0-42154 GCA_008042585.1 Drosophila punjabiensis
ATATAAAGCTGAGCATGTGAACCTACAACTAACGAAAGAGTCCAAAATTATATATAGAAATATATTTATTACACATTGCCGACAATTGTAAAAAGTTGAGAACGTTTTACAAACTAAGAAGATGCCCAAAACAAACTATTAAATCTATATAAAGAGAGAGTCCAAACGAAAAACTATAAGAACTATGTCTTTTATGTGCAGAGAGAGAGAGAGACACCTTTTTATAATATTGTTATTTTTATGCGCTATTCCTCCTCAGCAACTACCTAAAGGCAAAAAATGATACTAAATCAAATAAAACTAAAAATAACTCAAGTAAATGCAAGTTAATATTTATAAACCGATTGATGGAAATTACATTTTTATTCCGTATAACTGTATGTGTGTGTATTCGTAATAATTGTAATGTTAGTCCGTAACAGTCGCTCTTTACTATTTAAATAAAAAAAAGACAAACATCAAATATATATTATAAATCAGAAACCCGAAAAAAAGGAGAAAATACAATCACTGTATAATTGTATAAATGTTAATTATATATGAAAAGAAGACACACATTCCAAATGTTTACTGTGCGAAAGAGTAACTCTGCAAGAATTGGAGGCCTATATGATAATATGATTATTGACCCATTGGAAGTCTATCAAAATTAAATTTTAAACTCAAATTATATAGAGAATGCAAAGAGATGGAGGAGGGAACTTGTGTTCCCAAGTCACAGAGAGAGAGCGACACAAAGATGAAAATAAATACCAATAAAAAATGAGGTTAAAGTTAAGTAATGCACAACTGAAGTATCTTATTTGGCAAATGTTTCAAAATTAGCTGAATTCATGGTTAAATCCTGGGTTCAAGGATATAAAACCAGCAAAGGCGCCAGCTGTTTGCATTTTCTGTCCAGCTCCTGAGTTTTTGTTTACTTTTAAACTGTCAAAGCTACGCTCTGATCCTGCTAAAGCTCATTGACCATCACTTTCATCACTAAGTACTTTTCGTAATCAAAAGCCCAATTTTTTATGTTCAAAAATACCAAAAAATTTTATTTATCAAAGCGAAGAGTCGCCAGCAGCTTAGATGCCGGTGTGCTCCTTGATCCAGTCCAGGTAGCTGGTGACGCGGGTGAAGACAGCGGGGTACTCCTTCTCGCAACCAGCGGCAGAGCCGAAGGAGGTGAGACCAACCTGAACCTTGCTGGAGGCCAGGACCAGGGGGCCACCAGAGTCACCGTTGCAGGTGGAAACGCCGGCGGGCGTGGAGACGCAGATGTTGGAGTCACGGATGGTGGTGTAGTAGGTGCGCTTGCACTCGCTGTTGGTGATGACCTTCATGTGGGCGTACTGCAGGTGAGCGGCAACAGCGCTGGCATCGTCGGAGGTGCGACCCCAGCCGGAGGCGATCACCTCATCGCCATCGTAGCTGGAGTAGTGGGACTCGTGCCTGGGCAGCTCAACGCGGTCGATGGCAGCGCTGTACTCCACGCGGGGAATGCGGACCAGGGAGATGTCGTTCCTCAGAGTGCGGCTGTTCCAGTCGGCGTGGATGATGATGTCCTTCTTGTCGACATGGTGCTTGACCTTGGGGCTGGAGCGAACGGTGCTGCCCAGGTAGACCTCGAGGGAGTCAACACTGCAGACGGAAATATAAACATTAGCCAGGATATCCAGGATTCGAGTATCTGCAGTATAAACTCACCCATCAGTGCAGTGAGCAGCGGTCAGAACCCACTCGTTGCCGATCAGAGAGCCACCGCACCAGGCCGAGGAGGAGCCAATCTTCAGGGATAGTCCCACCTGGTAGGGGAACTGGTCGGCGCGGGCATCCTCGCCGTGGGTGATGCGTCCTTCCTGAGACGAAGCGGCGCGAAGGGCCGATCCCGAGGCGTAGGCCAAGGCCAAAGCGAAGACAATGAGTACTTTCATGCTGGAGCTACCTATAAAAAGTATGGCGCAATCCGGCTCATCCCGCCACTTTTATACCCGTGCCGGACAGTCCGTTCCTATTGATTGACGTCCCTCTATCACTATCTGATCTCTCGTCCGCACCTGCTCGAGTGGCCAGCCCCCTTCGCCGCTTCCCGTTCCATTTGTAACGTAACGCTCCTCGAACTCCGGGCGATATGAGAGTTGATCTGCTTGAAACTGTAGATACGGTGGCGACCGTGACTCTACAGTTTTTTGGGGTTCTGCCCAAAAGAAGATAGTATAACAGGAAAACAATCTGCAAAATTCTGGGGATTTTTTTGGACAGGGCTTGTGTAATCCATTGAAGAAGTTTTTGCTGTGATAAGTAAGCGAAATCTATTGAGCTTTATCTAATCTTTAATATTTAATAACAGTACTTCGAGGAACTGTTTAAAAATAATAAAATGAATTCAAATTATTAAAAAACGAAGTAATGTAAACTTTCATTACAAATATTAATTTCAGTCTGTGCTTAATAGGGTGGCAAGGGAGATGCCATTTTGTCCCAATATGTCATCCGACTGCACATTATCGAGCAGGTAATAAGTTTGTACTGAATTTGTCAAGATTTAAATCTAAGTTTGGTCGACCAAACAACAACAATAGCAATCTTACAACAACATTTTTGAAATAATATGGTTTTCCAACAGATATAATTATAATTTAATATTAATTAATGTGTAGGGGAAAATTAAACTACAATATTTTCAGTACAAATTTATCAATTGCTCGATTTCAAACACCAGACACGCAGAAGTCTGCGAATGGAGGATTCGTTTGAGTAAAAACCAATATTTCCACTCAATGGCATTACTTCCACTCACATTATTAGAAATGCTAATCTATAGATTATATAGCTATAGCTACAGTCCAATATCTGGACAAAATGGTTTCTCACTGGAATTTGAATTGCTAAATAAGTTGTCTTTAAATATTTAATTTCTTCCATTTTTCACCCCAACCCTAGAAAAAGATAAAACACAGCTCGTAAAATGCTCAACATTTAATATAATTCAGTGCCCAGCACTGTTGTTAGCTTAGTCCTCTTCGAGGAGGCCAAACTCTAGGGATAGACCACCCCGGTCATCTCGCCAATCCAGTCCAGGTAGGCAGTGACCCGTGTAAAGACCGAGGAGAAGCCCTTGGTGCAACCGGACTTCTTTCCATACGAGGCAATGCCAATTAGCACATCGGAGTCCAGAGAGGAATCATGATAAACCAGAGGGCCACCGGAGTCACCCGTGCAGGTGGAACGACCGCCAGTGGTGTCCATGCAAATATTGGTGGATCTAATGTTGGCATAGGAGTACCGACAGTCCTCATTGGATTCCACAAAACGGACAACATAGCGCAAGTGATCGGAAATGGCAGAGGATTCTGTAAATAATTAAATTTAATTTGGTGTAATAAAAAGAATCTAGGTAAGTCAGGGTTCTAACCATCATTCATGCGACCCCAGCCGGAGGCAGTGGCCGGAACGTAGTCATAGCTAGAATATTTGGACGAGATTCCTGGCAATCTAATGGGTCTGATGGAATCCCCCAAGACAGCCGCCTCGGGTAAACGTAGCACAGCAATGTCATTCTCCAGGGAGGCACTGTTCCAACCAGGATGTAAATGGACTTTGGGCTGTCCTGATCGGATGAGCTGACGGGGTGCTAGTCGCTGTACTCCACCCAGGTAGTAGGTAATTGAAACAGCTCTGTGGGAAGTTAAATGATGTTAGATTAAT
Source organism: Drosophila punjabiensis (assembly GCA_008042585.1). NCBI lineage: Eukaryota > Metazoa > Arthropoda > Insecta > Diptera > Drosophilidae > Drosophila > Drosophila punjabiensis. The sequence goes on from VNJR01000176.1 coordinate 3,694, forward strand.
CAATTTTTTGTGGAATTAAAAGGAAGGTTTCTAAACCTACTTGTCCACACAATGTGCTGCCGTTAGAAGATATCGATCGGAGATCAAGCTGGCTCCACACCAACTGAACAGATCATTGGGTTCCTCGATACTCAGGCCCACTTGGTAGGGAAACTGATTAGCGCTGGCCAGTTCACCGCCAGCAATCCTCCCACTGATTCCATGACCCAGATCCAGGCAGCAGATCGATTCTGCCTGAACAGCGATCAGCAGAGCGATGAGAACCAATCTGATTTGCATGTTTTCCCGAGTTAACTAACTCTGCCACTGACGTACTTCATCCGTCCGATTGAGGATTTATGGCTGGGTAATCTCTCTCCACCAATTGGTCGTGTATAGTCGTACGAATTGGTCATAATGCCAGAGATTGTGGATTATCTTACTCCACTGATCAGAACGCCACTTGATTGCTAAAAGAATAAAAATTAGAACTACACAGGTCTTTGGTTTATTTTATTATGGGTTTTTTCGATAGCAGCACACTTCAGTTAGAGGAGTAGCGTGGAGTGTTTCCAATTGCATAAACATCTTAAAAATGGTTGGTTAACTATTGTAGAGTTATAATGTAACAGTATTTTGTAATTTAGTAATGTAACAATAATTTGATATTTAATAGTAGCATTCCAATGGTTATGGTCATTGGAATGCTATTATTATGAGAGCTATTTACCAGACCTCTTTTTTATACCCTTGCAGGTGATTATAATTTTAGTTAGAAGTCTGCAACATGTTGAAGGAGTCATTTCCGACCCCATAAATCATATATATTCTTGATCAGCATCATCTGGCAAGTCATCTTCGGATGAAAAAAATTCTAAATTTTTTTTCAAAATTTTGTAAGATCAAAATTGTCAACAATTGCTCAAAAATTTAATTTTTTAAACTTTAAATTCAGAATGAAGATTTTTTTAACTTATAAAAACTAACCTACAAAAACATTCCGAATTAAAATTAAAGCATTTTTGGCTTAGTTATGATGTTTTGAAATTCGGAATATTTGATCTAATGGCAAACTGCAAGGGTATAGAAGCTTCGGAGTGTCGAAGCAAGCTTCTTTCCTTTTTACATTTTTATTATAAAATAAGTAATATCATAATACAATTATATTTATACTTATTTTCCATTATATTTACATACTCCATTGAATGAAGTAGTTTTGCTTTTTTAAATTTAACCATAAAGTATGCTACATTTCCATTTTTTGACTACCTAACATTATCGTTATTAATTGCGCATTATAATAAAATGAAGAGATAATATTATCAGCAAACATACAAATTAATAAAAATGAGTTTTTTTTTCGTTCTTTATCAGTATTCTAAATTTTTTTGTAGAAATTAACATAGGTTTGTCTATACTTTTTCTAAGGTCACATACCCATAGCAATGAGTCAATACAAAACTGTTGTTAAATTATTATCTGCTGCCTGTCTGTGGCTTTAATCCCTGCTCTGAGGGTGCTCCAAGTTCCAAGTGGAAGGGTTCAGCAGGTGCCTCTACTATGATAACACCTGCTTTCCTTCCCTATATAACCAGTAGAAAAACCTTGTAACTGGTTTAATCAACTTAAAATGCTTAAACTCTTCATATCCTGTGTCCTCCTATTGGTGTCCTGTTCGGCTGCTCTGCTCCTGAACGATGTGGAGCCGTATATTACCAACGGCGAGCCGGCAAAGGTGGGTCAATTCCCCTACCAGGCTGGTCTGAACATCTCTTTTGGTGGGAACTTAAGCACGTGGTGCGGCGGCACCCTGATCTCGCACTATTGGATAATAACAGCGGCTCATTGCATGGACAGAGCGGAATCTGTTACCGTTTATCTGGGCGCCATCAACATCCAGGACGAAACCGAGCTGGGCCAGCGAAGGATTGTGGTGGGCAAGGCAGGGATCATTGTCCACTCCAACTACACGGCCAGCACGGTGGCCAATGACATTTCGCTCATCCGGCTGCCCATCTTCGTCGCTTTCACGGAACGCATTCAAGCCGCCAGTCTACCGCGTCGTCTTAACGGATCCTTTCCCACCTACGACTCCGTGCGGGCTTCTGCCTCCGGCTGGGGTAGGGATAGCGATGACTCTGACACGGTCTCGCCAGTGCTGAGATACGTGGAGATGCCCGTTATGCCGAATGCTGTGTGCCGGATGTACTGGAGCGGAGCGGTGTCCGAGAAGATGATATGTATGAGCACAGCCAGCGGCAAGTCCACCTGCCATGGAGATTCCGGCGGTCCGTTGGTGTACAGGGAGCATAATGTCAGTTACTTAATTGGATCCACCTCTTTCGGCACCACCATGGGCTGTCAGGTGGGATTTCCGGCCGTATTCACGCGTATCAGCAGCTACTTGGACTGGATCCTCAATCATATTATCGGATAAGAGGGGAACTTAGCCATTGGTATCTTCTTGTAAAAGAAGAATTAGGAGATTTTGGGTATTAAGATCTATTTTAAACTAGGAAGGGAACAAAATATATTCTGTTAAACTTGATTTTCGGCTCCTTTAAATCCGTTTTATTCCATTTCATTGTTCAAACTTCAAAAAATATAATTTTTGACGATCTGTGAAATAATTGAGGTTAGGATTGCCTGATTGATTTTTAACGGTATTTGCAGTTTTTGAGGTTAGAACACGACCCGACGTTTTCCTAACCACAAAAAACAATACCGAGTTGAGGAATTTTAGATTCAAAATTGATTTAAAACGGTTGAAAAAGCACCACCCATTATCCCGAAATGAAAACACACAATTGAATTTAATTTTTTCCTGATTTTTTTTGTGATTTATTTTTTCGCATTTTTATAGATTTTTTGTTTAGAATTTTTTGCCTGGTTTTTGAAGATTTTTATTCGTGCCGCCCGCGTGGTCGGCGTGCCAGTGTCGAGTGCGTCCATATTCGAATGCACAACCAAATAATCCCAATGGAACCCGACACTAGCCCGCCGACCAGCCGAGCGGCGGGTTTTCCATTTGCTTTCTAAGTATGTACAAAAAACTTAAGTTAGGGGCGGGGAAAAGACTTGGGATCGGGGACAATATGGGGTTTGGGGGGGACCAATAATAAGTATGTAAAAGGAAAATCTAAATCTTAGATGCAAATTACGCATTCGCTCCAGAAAGAAAAACGGGTTTTCCTCGGGGGTTTCATCAACTTAAAAGTAAATGGTTTAATCGGTGATTTGTATGTGGGTTAAGACGTGTGTGTTTATGTGTGTGTTTGGGGTGTGTGTGGTGATAGTTTAGAGCTATATATGCTTGCAGGTTAATGCAGTAGTAAGAGAAATCGAATACGAATACGAATAGTTTTGAAAAACGCGCAACGTTCGCTTTAACCATTTTTTTTCTTGCCTTAGCCGAAAATTACATAAAATTTCATTTCATTATCATTTTCCTGCCTCGAATATAGATAGATATAGTTTCTATATGCCTAACTTTTGTTTTGTATAGTTTTCCTCATTTTCTAGCAGCATTTTTAATCGTTTTAGCTTAGTTTTCGCTTGCATTTTTTCGATAATTTTTAAACGTATTTTTGTTTTCTAGTTTTCTCTCTGTGTTTGCACAACAATTTTTGTTTTTATTCAAATTTTTTAGTTTTTAGGTGTTTTTTTTTTCTCGCATAATTCGTTTTTTATTTTGTTTTGTTTGTTTGTTTGTTTTGTGGTAATTGTGGTTTTGTTCTTAAGTCTACAATTAAAAAATAAACTAAAAACAAATGAAAGCTACACGTCAACACGTTCCAGGCGATCTTGAAACATAATATCCTCCGCTGAAACAATTCAGATCTCTATTTAGTTATCTTTTCATTGACAAAAATACATTACTGTATATTAATAATAATAATATGATAAATATTGCTAAGTGTTTGTGAGGAAACTAATTTGGAAATCGGTCGGTCGGTCGGTTGGTTGGTTGATTGGGTGGTTAAAGGGGCAAAAAACGTTAAAAAAAAATCAAGATAGAGAGTGAGAGGTAAAGGAAAGAACTTTTCTAACTAAAGATACACAACTTCGTCTTCTCATCATCCTTCTTCTTTACTTTCGCTTTAGCAACTAGGTTTTCTTTAATTTAAATTTAAATAATTTATCATGTAGTTGTTTTTGTTTTTTTTTTTTTTGGCGTCTTCAATTTAAAATCAAAGCGCTGGCTTTCGTTTCTACGCTCCTCCTCGACTTCTCTGCTTTGAATTCTCCTGCTTAGTCGTCGCTCCTTGGATATTCTGAAGTTCTCTTACTTTGTCTTGGCTTCTATTTCTTGGGTATACATATTTGCTAAGCGGAAGTCGGTACTATATATCTCTCAGTGTGTGGTTTCCTGTGGGTTATTTGTGTGTGGCTATGTACAGCATATATTGTATTTGATTTGCTAACTTAAATGCTAAGACGGTTGCTCAGAAGAATGGTTCTGTGTCTCACAAGGCCCGTACTTGACCCGGACTCGGACTCGTTTCTCCGATTCGGATTCCTTACAAACTAGTCTGCTTTATGCACGTGTGTATATGTGGTGTGTGTACGGTGTATGTATGTATGCTCTATGTATTTATAATTATAAATTAATTAATGCTGTACAATATAAAGTTCTCGCTTGTTTGAGTTCTGCGTTCTCCATCGCCTTTAGCCAGCTTCCGCTTCCGTTTCCACTTCCACTTCCGCCTTCCATCTCGTCGCCTTGCATCCCGACTCTCTCGCATTCCTTAGTACTCTACGTTCTTGGGCTTAACTAAAGGTGAAACAAACCTAACAACTAGCATCTAGCATCGACTGACAGAAGAGCTGCTTCCTCTATACACATAGATATATAAAAAAAATGGGACTCGCTACCACTACTACTTCTTGTTGTATGCGGAGGAGGATGGCAGAGAAGGCGGTGCCAGGCCCATGGGGGGCGGAGCTGCGTTGGTGGGCGCCGCCAGCAGCATGGATGGCGGAACGGCACTGATTAGGGGAGCGCTCATTCCGCCACCGACCATTGAGGCTGCGGCGCCAGCACCGCCAAGAGGATTAAAGACACCACCGGTGACGCCTCCTCCAGATCCAGCTCCAGCTCCATTGTATTTCGCATAATCCTTGCTCTTCTTGCTCTCCTTGTCGCGATCACGATCGCTGTGCTTCTTCTTGCTGCTGCCGCCAGAACTGCTGCCGCCCGAAGAGCTGTAGCCTCCTCCACCACCACCGCTGCTAGTACTGCCATAGGGAGGCGCCGACGATGTCGTGGTAGCCGTGGCCGGTGGCAAGCCATAGCCTGGAGCTCCCGCCATCCCGGCCGCCGTCGAGTAGTTGTTCGGCTCCACCTTGTTCTTGCTTATCTTGAGCTTCAGCGGCGCCGAGGCACCCACTTGGAGGCTGCCGTTGGGATTCTTGATCATAACCATCTTCAGCGGTTCGTTTGGCAGCGAGCCGTCCTTGTTGGGGGCACTGCCACTGCTGCTGCTGCGATCCTTCTGCTTGTCCTTCTTGTGCTTCTTGCGCTCCTCCTTCTCGGTCTTGTCCTTGGACTTATCCTTCTCCTTGTGTTTATGCTTGTCCTTCTTCTTTTTCTTCTCCGACTTGCTGCTGCTGCTCTCCTCCTTGATCTCGCCGGCGGCCAGTTTGGTGACCATATCCATCTCCACGGCCGGTGCCGCTACGACAGTCGAAAGACTTGGTAGAGGAGTAATTCCCGGCTCCTTCTTGATTGGCGGCGTCGGGGGTATGGGCTCCAAAAGTTCAGCCGGCGGCTTGAGACCCGGCATGGTCAACGGATCCGGCTTGAGGAGCGAGGCATTCGACGGACACAGGCTCTCCTTCAGCAGGCTACGCACCAGATCCGGCGTCGTCTCAATCCCGTTGGACATGTTCAGAGGCGTGTGCTTCTCCTCGTAGCTCGAGTACGTGGGCAGCCCGCTGCTGTTGTCCAGCTTGCGCAGCTTCTCGCGAGGCTGAGTGCCGCTGTCCAACTCGTCCAGCTTGTTCAGTCCGTATTGGCTGCCGGAAATCTCGTTGGCTCGCTTCAGGCTGCTGCCGCTCTCGCCGGGATTCGGCACCAACAGATCGCCGGGGCCGCCGTGTGGCAACATCTTCTTGTGAGGCGGCAGCATGGGCTTCGACGAAGCCGAGGAGGCGGAGGAACTACTGCTACTGCTGCTGCCCATGGGCATGGTCGAAGGGCGGTGCTTGTCCTTCTTGGTGGGCGTGAGGCGTTCCTTCTTGGGACTTTCCTTGTCGCGCGGATGATTGTTCAGCTTGTAGTCGTGGCCCTGAGGCGCAGGCGGTGGTGGCAGCAGGCCGTTGAATGGCTGCGCCATCGGTTCCTTCTTGATGTCCGGCCATTCGGGACTAAAGAGCGACATCTTGGACTGTGACGACTGCTGCTGCTGCTGCGGCGGCTGTGCTTCCGGCGGCATCTGTTGCTGCTGCTGAGGTGGTGGCACCACCTGCTGCTGCTGCTGCTGCATGTGACCGTAGCCCTGGCTCTGGGAATAGGGTAGCTGCTGCTCGAAGGGCGGCATGCCGTGGACGGTGGAGCCGGATTTGCTGCGGTGGCCGCTGCCGTAGCCGGCCTGGGGCGGTGGCTGGGATCCATTGCTACTGCTGCTGGCGCCCGGATAGCCGCCGCGCGACATCAGCGGATTGGGGGGAGCACTATTGCTGTACGGCGGCGGTGCGTTCGGATACATCTTGCTGCTGCTTTGCGACTTGTCCTTGGAGGACATGCTCGATGATGCCGACGATGAGTTGGAGGCGGATGGATGATTGGGCGGCGGTAGCTGCTGCTGCTGCGGCGGCGGCTGAGGCTTGGAGGAGCTCGGTGGCATCTTGTGGCTGCCGTGCGGAGGCATACCTCCTACGCCGACGGGCGGCATGCCGCGCGATGATTTGTGATAGTCCACCGGCAGAGACGGGCGACCAGGCTGGCTTGACGACGACGATGAAGAGTTGCTCCTTTGACTGGTACTGCTGCTGCCCGAGGAGGAGCTGAGCCCGCCGCTGCTGCTGCTGCGCTGGTGACCGGAGGGCAGTCTGCTATAGCCCGGCTGCTTGGACTTGTGATCTGCGAAAAGGAAACAAGCTCTGTCACATCCGTTTCTTAACTACGAGGGAGAAGAGGCAAGACACTCACCTGGATGCTGGTCAGGCGGCATGCCGCCTTGGTAGTTTGGCAACTTGTGATTGGAGGACGACGACGATGAGGAGGAGCCGTTGGCCGACACACCCAACACCGAGGACGAGCGCTGATGTATGCCATCCGATCGTCTCTGCTGTGGCACCATCGCCGGCGGCGGCAATAGCGACGACGACGACTGATCGCGCTCCCGTTCACGCTCCCTGTCCCGCTCCCGATCCCTGTCCCGCTCGCGACTATCGTTGCCATTGACCAGCTCTGGCGGCGGCGTGATGTTCGAGTGATATCCCTTCATCATCTCACTCACCCGCCAGTCCTCCTTGGGCTTGTTGTCCTTGGAGGCCGTCCGATTGCTCGCTCCCTGGGCGATCGCCTTGATCGAGTTGAGTTTGGACTTGAGACGCGCCGGACTCTTCTCGTAGATGGCAATGAACTCATCCGTCAGCTGCTTGAGCAGATCCAGCGAGACGCTCTTGTCCACATAGTAGAACCAGTGCTTGCCCTCGGTCGATTGCGGTATCTCCCAGCGGGACCACTTGCAGGCGAGGTAAATGCAGAAGCAGGCCACCACCGTGGGGCGGTATTGCAGGCACATGGAGGTCAGATGCAGGCTGTGTGGTGTGTGCCATGGATTGTTGTTAGGTTTTAGATACAGTTTAAAAAAATATAATGCAGTTTTTTTGTTTGTTTGTTGGGTGAGTGTGTGCAGGGGGCTTTATATGGCTTCTTTTAACCGGTGAACCCGGAGGAGGAGATCTCTCTGGATCTGGACAAACAACATCGATAATTTTAGGGCCTTTCTTTATTTTAAGGAGAGTTCCTCGAACAAAAATAACAATTTGAAGACTAGATTACAAGTCAAAGATACATGATTCCCTTTCCTCGAATTGTAGTTTATTCCGCGAAATTTTAGCGACTTTTCCGGCAGGATAAATAACGCGACCGTACCTCTCTTTCCAGGAATTACAAGAGTTTTTCTTGACATTTGGCAGGTTTTCCCTAGCAACAGAGGATAATTAACGCGAGGATCAAGAAACGTATTCCTTTTTCTTTTTTTAAGATGCTGGCTCTTTCAAGGCTGCCTGCTGTGACTCTGGCTCACCTCTGTCCTCACCTTTTCTTTGTTACCTGGGGCTAGATTTGCAAGGCAGGTAGGCGGACAGACTGCAGAGCTGCCTGATTTCTGGGCAGGACCTGACCCTACGCGCCATACACCCGCACACAAACACACACACGCACACCGCTTATACCAGAGCTCCAATTTGGAGCACCTCTGAAGCACGTCTGGGAGGAGGTGGAGGAGGAGGGATTACCATAGAGAGAGAGAGAGTAGCGCATACCTGTTCGAGGCCAAGAAGTACGAGGTCTGCGCCAGATCCTTGCATGCTAAAATATACCATAGTAATCAGTACTCAATCGCTCAACCGGCTACCATCCGACATGGCCTTGGGGTATCATGGGAGGACATGGCATTAGAGCGGATTGGTATTGTGTGCCTACCTTTGACCAGCTGGCAGGTGCGCACCACATGCGTGTGCGGATGATCGATGGCCACATCGAAGCCGAGCGTCTGCAGCAGCACGTTCTCGTTGAAGACAAGCTCCTGGGCGAGATCTGCATAGTTCTGCTCGGTGGTCGGCGGCAGGCACTTGTTGGCGGCCCGAATCACATGCTCCAGCTTCCTCGGCTGCTCCTCCACCTTGGCGGCCAGGAACAGGCTAGCCGAGGCCATAGAATTCCGATGGAAGTGTGTGAAGGAGTGGAACGCATAGAATCGATGCATATACACGATCGCGGTGTTGATGCACAGCTGTGACACTTGCAGTCGCTGGCCCATCTCCTGGATTAGGTAGGCGGTCATCTGGCGGTACTGCAGCTCATCGTCGCCCTTGATTCCGCACCTTCGGCTGGGTGAATTGGCCAGCTGCTCGTTGCTAAAGTACCAGATTTTGTCCTTTTCAAACGGCAGGTTGTTGTTGTTGTTTTGTTGGCCGGGGCAGGAGTGGAGGAGCCACTTCCACTGCTGGCCGAAGATGATGGCGCCGTGGCCGCTGCGGGCATTGGCGTGGCCATGAGACTCATGCTGCTGCTGCTGCTGCTGCTGCTACTGCTGCTGCCTTAGCTGCTATTACTGCTCCGTTCCCGTTCACATGCAAGCCTCCTTTACTGCGCCGCGGAAACCGCTGCTGCCGCCGCTGCTGCTGCTGATTTTCAGCCGTAGGAACTGTACGAAGAGGAAGAGAGAGCCAGCAGCGCTCTTTCTTTGTCGGCCGTGCTGCGCGGTGCTTGGGTGCGCTGGTATGGGTGCTGGCTGCGGGCCGTTGGCTGTTGGTATTGGTGTGTGTATGTGCTGCGACTGCTGGTTGCTGCAGTGGCGTGGGCGGCGACGGATCGGTTGTGGGGGGAGCGGGGATCGGTGCAGCGCATCGGCTATGCCACACTCAGACTCGGGGAACGGGGGGAATCACGCACATTCGCCGAGGTAGTCCACATTCACATTCACTCCTCGCTTGTTTTTTTCCGCCGCGCTGCTTGCTTCGCGCGTGTGTGTGTGTGTGTGTGTGTGCGTGGTGTGGTGAGGTTTTGCTTTCTGGAAATTGCGAAGCGACGGAGGAAACGGAACGCGACGAGCCGAGCACACTGACACTAACCAGCGACGGACGTTATGCAACTTGGCGTCAATTCATAGTTATTCGCATCGCTATTGCCGTCGCGTCGGCCACCATTTGAGGTCGTTCACTGTGCGTTATTTTATCCACAAACGCATCGAAAAACGTGAAATGTGGACAATGACAAATACTTTGCAAGAAAAAATGTTTTTTATGTATTTGTAGACAGTGTGACCGTGGCCGATATAGTGCAGCTATCGATGCTGGCGTCTATCGATGTTTTGACAGCTCACGATAGTTGCGATATATCGTTGGCGATTGTTTTTGCGATATTTTTTCGTGCCGTTATACAAATATAATCAAATTTCATGTATCAACTTTAGGGATTTCTTCAAACAACGTGTATATTTTAATTTATGAATTCGTAACTTGCTCACTTTAAGGTACGCCACATATCTTTCAACTGTACTAAGAAAATACCGACATACCAAAAATAATTTGTAATTAAAATTTTTGATAGGGGTGGAAAAATATACCAATATATCGATATTCTGTTTAAACTGTTATATAAATTAAATACATCTGGTAGCGCTAGTGTCAATAGCGTCACTGAGCCGTGAAGTGTGACCAGTTGGCAACAAAAAAAACCTAGCGAGCACTGTACTTTTGCCGCGATATTTAAATTTGAACGAGTTAAATAGACCAAGAGTGATTCCCATTCAAAGTCGGCAATAAAAACACATTATCGTTTATTGTTATTTATAAAACAGATAATATATATATATATATTTTATAGTTTGTAGATTAAAATATACAAAATTTAGCTAAAAACCTTAAAACTCTTATGTTGTCATAACAGTAAATAATTATGCTAGCTTGTGACTCTTGTTCTTGCTTCGATTTCTGCCTTAATGCATTCTTATAAAAATTAATCTAATCCGTTCGCTTGCTCTATCCATAAAATTCACCTACATGCCATCATATCGTGTCATCGATCCAACGTTCGTTCCCTTACTACAAATATGCATTAAAGTATATATATATAAGTTTTTATATATATTGTGGCTGGCTTTAGCTGATTTCTCATCGACAGACAGTTCAAAAGCTGTCTGTTAAATGTACAAAGATTGAACCAAAAAGTCGAAAATCAAATGTGAAAAGTTCTTAACTTAGGGTTAGTCATAATATTCGTAATTAATATTAATCCATTCAACATATTTATCTAAACCAATCCGTTGGAGAACTATAAATATAATATATATGGAAATAATCGCACATTCAATTTAAAAGCTATATAGTTCGGTTCGTTTATCTTTTTTCGAGTTACCAATAGAGTGTTTTGTCGGTTGTGCTTAGCCTAGTATAGAAATCCTGCCCGATGGCATCGATATTCCTTCGTATTTAATTTAGTTGGTCTTATCCAGCATTCGGGGGTTATCCAATTTAACAAATAATTGGTGTGTAAGTATATATATATATTTTATATATTTAAAATACGTTGTTTACGTTTATAACCAAGTGGAAACATGAGGTCCAGAAGTTGTTTATATACAGTTTATCGTCGTGCTAGGCATATACTATATAAATATTTTGGGGGTTCGAGTGAGAGAAAGTCTTTTTCTGGGAATTTCCGGAAATCAAAACGAGGAAGTACTGTCTCGATTTAAAGCTGCCTTCTGTGGAGGTATGGCTCAGATTTCGTTGTACTCGAGTCGTAATCTTTTGCTAATATATTGTTCGATTCCTCTGTCTGTTTGTGTTTTGTGGGTGCGACTTATCTCCTAGGGCATCCTTATAACATTGGAATATGCATCCTCTAATAACTAATAACCGATTTATATGGTATATAGACATACATATATAAATATCCATGATCCGATGTGGGGGAAACCTCATAAACTGAGACCTCGCGATGTGTAACGTGTGTGTTTGTGTGTCGCTTAGAACTACAAAATACACCAATCCGACGACTTTATCTAAAATATGTGCTCTTGTCTGGTGAGACGCGATTATATAAATATTGGTATTATCCTATATAGACTTTGAATATGCTATAACTTATGTACTTGTCATGGGAGGTATATCTAGATTCCAAATTTGTAGCGGGTTCCATATATTTGTATCATATCTTTTGCTTACGAACTAGTTTCGGTTTCTGTTTCTGTTGGGATTTCTTTTCTTTTTTCTTCTTTTTTTTTTGGTAAATAAAACGCATGCACAAATTGAAATAATAATTTTATTTAAAAAATAAAAAATAATCATAAAAAATTGTTTACAATGAACAGAGAGTTGAACTCAAGACTCACTTTGTTTATTTTCGCATCGCATCATATTATATCATATCAACCAATCAATCATCATAAACAAAATGATATATTGTAGATTTCATCTTCACGTACACATACATAATAATAATAATAATAATAGATAAAGGTACTTAGAGAACGCAACTATTAAAGAAGTAGATTAAAGAACTAGGAGTTGGTTTTATTCTCTTTTTTTTTTTTGTCCTATTCAAGGGTTTTCTTCCTTTCAAGAGATTGCACGTTTTGGGCAGTGTTTGGAAATTGTTGTCGGTATATATTGCATTGAGGATTGCGGTGTTGCAGTGTGTGAAGCTAACTGAATCTATATCTCTGGTTCTGTTCTGTTCTGTTTCTGTTCTATTCAGGGGTTTCTGTTTCGATCTGTGGCAGTGTGACGTTAACAAAAAATACAATGGTTGGTCTTTAAATAAAGATAATCTTCAGATCGAGAAAGTTGAGTTGAGTGAGTGTGAGGTGTTTGGTGTTCTAAGACTGCTCAAGGAGTGTGTTCGTTCGGGTTTGTATCCTGTGAGTTGTTTGCAAATATACAAGACTTACAAAATAATAATTACAAAGAAAGTTTAGACCACCAGGTTGCCTGGGTTGTTACCTCCAGTTATAGGATGTGTGTGTGTATGTTTGGGAGACAGTTAAGGGGTTTAGCTGGAGAGAAACACTTAAATAAATACCCTAATTGTAGTCCTAAAAGTAACTATAAAACTATGAAATAATAAATTTCCATCTCATTCCATCTTTTTCCTTTTATAAAATAAGCAACAAAAACAATTGGCCCAAGCACAGACACCACTGCCCTGATCCTTCAGATCAGCTAGGCTATAGCCTCGGGCAGCGGGTAAGCTTGGGGGGCAGTTTGAAAAGATATTAGGCTAGGCATATACAGTTACTCAATGTACACTTTAGATTTAGATTTAGATTTAGATTTAGATTTAGCTTTAGATCTTCGGATAGAGATAGAGAATTTCTTGTAGCTCATTTTTACATATTACACACGTTTATCGAATATCAATATGAATCAATCCATAGCAATAGCAATAGCAATAGCAATAGCAATATAGCAATAATAATAATAATAATATTAATAATCGTAATAATATTAATAATAATAACCAATAATAACAATATTCATTAATTAAACGTACCGTTACAGTTTAGAGTTTACAGTTTTACAGTTAAAATTACAGTTACAAGTACAACACTAACGCCAAATGAATAGATCATCATTATATCGGGGTGTATGTATAGGGTACAGGACACAGGGTGTGGATACACATAGGTATATATATGCATATGTACGCGTATTGGGACTATCAGCTAAAAGTGTGTGTGTGTGTGTGTGTGTAACTTAACGCATGTACAAAGAAATCATCGTTATCATCGATCAAGTTATCCTTATATATCCCGCCCTCGCGTGGCTGTGGAAGCCACTATTGCCGCTAGCCGGTTGCTTTGACCAATCCCTAACCCAGATTTTTCCCCCCGGAGAACCACTATATCTTGCTCTGATCCTTCACCCATTGATCCTTTATATTTACAGCCCTCCTTCCCCTCAGACTCCATTGCAGTCTATCTCCACAATATCCTTGGGCACATCCACGAACTGATAGACCAGCCGCTGGCCATCCACCTTGGCCAGGATGCCGCGCTGGTAGTAGTATCTCAGCGCCCTGCCCATCGTCTCGTAGTTCATGTCCGGCTTGTTCTTGTGCATGCCCCACAGACGCGAGACCGCCTTGGAGTCCACAAGCTTGAAGACACCCTTCTCCCGGTTCGTCCACTTGATGAAGCGCGGACAGTATTCGCGATCCTGGAGCAGCTTCAGCAGGAACTCCCACAGATAGGTGGTGGAGCCCTCCCGGCTGCGCCGCTTCACGCCCATCTCCAGCTTGGGCTTGCGCGGCTTCTTCGCCTTGCGCTGCTGGAAGCCGCCCAGCTCCAGCATGTAGGAGAGATCGTAGCTGACGCTGGACGTCGCCGGTTGGATCACCGAGGATGAGGACGAGGAGGCGTTGGCCGCTGCCGCCGCTGCTGCACTGGCGCTCAGCATTGCCGCCGCTGCCACGGCACTGCTGCTGCTGCTGACCACGGAGGCTGCGGCAGCTGCTGCAGCCGCTGCAGCGATTGTGGAATGCGGATGCGAATGCGAATGCGGATGTGGATGCGAGTGCGGATGTGAGTGCGGATGCGCTCCGTTCAGCTGCGAGTGCGGGTGTTGCTGCTGCTGCTGTTGTTGCTGCTGCGCCTGTTGCTGCTGCTGCTGTTGCTGCTGCAGTTGCTGATGCAGCGCCTGCTGCTGCTGGTGCGACAGTTGCTGGTGGCTCAGCTGCTGCTGCTGCTGGGCCTGTTGCTGCTGCTGCGACTGTTGCTGCTGCTGGTGTAGGGAATGATAGCCGTTGAGGGCGGCACCGCGCTGCGAGGCCGCCGCCGCTGCTGCCGTCGGTGAGGTGAAGTAGGAAGTGGGCAGGTAGCCAGGAGCTTGAGGATTGCCCCCCGATCCCGGCTGACCGCCACCGCTACTAGCGCCACTGCTGCCATAGTAATTGTCGGGCACTGTAAAAGAAATATATTCATTTAGTATTTTAAATTTAATAATCTTAATGATATCAGTAAATTATTGTTTTGTTCCTTAACCAACAAATTTTAACCTTTTTCAACCAAATATTACCCAAAGTTATTTAACATTAAAACATGCTTTAATCTCTTTGTACATCTAAAAATGTCCTTAGTTTTATAAAAATTTTAACTATATTATACAATGTATTGTCTTTTTTTAAATTATGTTTCAAGAAGTCTCATTTTTGAAAATCAACTGAAGCGGGTAAATAAAATTCTTTCTATAATATTCCGCCAAAAAGTAGGCAACGATTTTAGTGAAGTTCGCTAAAGAACTTATTTTCCTTTAATACTTTCATGAAAAATATGTGTTTTGTATTATTTCTCAAACATTATTTAAATAAAAAAATATATTCTCAAAATATAAAAGTAAAATTTTTTTTCCAATGTTGTTCCTTAAATTTCCAGTGTATTTCCCGAACTAAATATTTTATTGCTTGAATCCCGATCTATCCCATGGTAATTCAGCGATCACTCGCGACTATTTCACACCGTTTCCACCTATGTGTGAGTGTGTAGTGGCACAGGTATAATTTTGTATGCTATTTAGTAAGTTTATTTTTTTTTACATCCGGCGTTGCTGTTATAGTTGTTGCTGTTGCCTGACGTTGCCCAATTCCACGGCTCAGCCAGTTCGAGTGAGAGATAGGGTGCGAGGGGGAGGTGGGGGGTCAGTCTCCAACTGAATAAAAACAAAAGTGAGCAGCACTCTCTCACAAATACACACACACACACACACACATACAAACGCGAGAGCAACGGACGCTTTCGTTCGTTCATTTTGTCTGTTCGTGTTTGGCTCGTGTGGGGCTCGCTCTTGTTCGTTGCAGTTGCTCTCTCTGCGAAGAGGGGAAAAGAGTGCGAGAGAGAGCCAGAGCGCCATTATTGCCACATTGGCGCTGCGCCTGTTGTTGTTGCTGCTGCTGCTTTTTCTGTTGCTGCTTTCGTTGTCGTTGTGACCTTCACAATTTGCGCAAAGGCAATGTGTCGATGACCACAGATTTTTATACAGCAACTTGCACACACACACTGAGAGCGATAAATGCACACGCACCCCTACATATATACGGACGCGGGCAGAGAGCATAAAAGCAGCGAGTGCAGCACACACAGTCTCATTGCAATTGATTGTAATGCCACAGTGTGTGTATGTGAGCGTTGACATTTTTACAGCAACAAAATAAAGCAAGCTCGGATTAGAAGTGCATTATGTATGCAACAGATTATCCTAAGTTCAGATTGATTGAAAAAAAGAAACGCAAATGCCACATTAGGTTATGTGATTAATTGGCAAAGATATGAGCAAATCCGTTTTAAGTCAAGCTTAAAAGACTAAACCAATGCAAACGAAGTCTCCTTAAAAATAGTTATTTAATTTAAATATTATACAAAAAAAATTTAATTGATGATTTCATTAATAGATTTTACTTGATTTATCTATATATCAGATAGGGTGTTAACCTGGCTAACGTTTTTCCTTGTAACTAAAGTTAACTTTAAGATAAATATTAACAGGACATTGATAAACTGTATAAATTTATGTCTAGTCGTACAACTTACACTAATTCTTGTTCTAATTTCATTCAACATTTTAGAATTACCATAAACATAGTTCTAATGCTTTTTGCTAAATAAATCCAAACATGCCTATTTTCTTTTAACCTAATTCAACCGAAAGGATAACCAAATGCTTTATGGGCATACAGTATATATACTCACCCCCAACACTGCGATTCCATATGTTCCTCAGCGAATTCGCCGCATTGTTCTGGTATAAATTCGGATGCAGAAATGTGCCAGTGTGAAGGTGTGCTGCTGCCGCCGCCGCTGCTGCTGCTGCTGCGGCTGCTGCCGATGCGGACGCAGATCCAGATGCCGACGCAGACGCAGAGTTGTTGTTGTTGTTGTTGTTGGCCGCGGAAGAGGCCGGTGGCATCCCGAGGCGCGCCTTCAGCTCGTCGGCGCAGGGCTGGCCGCCGGAACTGGAGCTGTCCACATCGGAGACGCCGCTGTCGGCGGGACTGGGCGGAAATGAACCTGCGAACGGGAGCGAGGACGAGGACGAGAAAGAAAAGGGGTAATTAGCAATCGATATGGACATGAATATACATATATATACTATAAGTATAACGAATCGAGTCGAGGGCGTGTGCAGTGGTTCACCTTGCGACTGGACACGCTCGCCTCACTAGGCAGTGCACTGTAAATAATATTGGGAATTAGTTGTTACAGTGGCCACTTTTGGGATCAACATTAGGAGTTTCCCGATTTTTCTTAGCCTAATTTGGGAAAGCTCATTTTATCAATTAAGGACTTTAATATTGGTTATTATTAGACATTTTATTAAATTTTTAAAGGATCAAATTTATAACAAAACAAATTATAATTTAAATTAAATTTCTTAAGAACAAATTTTAATTTCATTATAACAAATCAAAAATTGAGTTTAATGTGAGTTCACCCATAATTTCATCTCGAATTTATGCATCATTTTGATCTTTCCAAGGACTTAACGTGATAAACAGATATAATTTTGCATTATCTTTTTCGATCTCAATTGTATTCTCCTTCATTTCCTTGCATAAAAATATAAGTAAATTAATTTTAATGTGTATTATTCACCTGTTGTGGCCGTCGTGTAGTTTCTGTGATGCGGATTGTGGATGGCACCGCCGCTGAGCAGATTATGGAGCAGCGGTCGGTGCGGAATGGCCAGCGGTTGCTGTTGCTGCTGCTGGTGGGCATTGTTGTTGTTGCTATTGCCGCCTGCTGCACCGTGTAAGCTGTGCTGCTGCTGCTGCTGTTGTTGCTGCTGCAGCTGGTGAGGAGTAAGCAAAGCATTCTGCTCAGTTTTAATATGCAGCAGTGCTGTGGCGCCGGCAAAGGATGTTGCATTGTGCTGCTGCTGCTGGAGTTGCTGCTGGAGATGCTGCTGCTGCTGCTGGGAGTGTTGCTGTTGCTGCTGAGGCGCTGGACTTGTCGATTGTTTCACAATAGGAATTTCAGTGTCTGAAATAGTAAGAAAAGGTATAGGAAATTTTAAATGCTGATATTTTTTTTACATAATAATTAAATTAAGATGAAGAAATTACTTAATGTGGTAAAGGGGTATACAATTAATTAATTAAAGATATTTGCTAAGCCTGAGCATCAGACTTTGACAGTTCAGTGTTTTCTTACAGTGTATAAAATTAACTTAAGTGAAAGAGACATCTCCAAGGAGTAACAGTAACATTTTAAAGTGCCAGTAACAGTAAGATCATAAGGTGGCAATAAACGAGTTTCAATCTCCCCTAATTACCCTGTATTTTTCAGTTATGAGCCCCTACTGTGTCAAGTTCACCCCATTTACCGTTATCTTTATCAGCTTTCTGCTTTAGTAACGGTGCATACTTAACCTCATAGCTGGGTATTTTAAGTGACCGCCCCCACTTCATCGTTACCCTTTATATTTTTACAGTTACTACGCCCCTGTCGTCTTAAGAGCTGTCAAAAATGTCAAAAAATTCAACAAGAGCTAATAAATACGTAAAAATTCGCATCATAATTTCATAGAAATGTCATATTGTTGTTGAGTAGAAAAAAGGCAAAAAAAAGGCGAACGCGAAACGAAAGAGACGAAGTGAAGTGAAACAATTGAAATGCCCCAATTTGGTGAGCCATGAACTCGCAGCCGCAGCAGCAGCAGCAAAACAGTGAAAGAGAAAGAGCAAAAAAAAAAAAAATTAGCTTCTCACTTTCCTTTGCAGCTGAAAATGTAAAAGTGCATTTTCACTTATTTCATGCAGCAGCAGCCGCTGCAGCGGAAAAAAGCAAAGCAGCAACAGCAACTAACAACAACAAAAATTGCATTGAATGTCAAGCTGTTCACATACACATAGGCACATACAACTGCATCAAAGGCAAAGCGCGGAGCAATGAGGCTTGCAAGCACTCACACACACACACACACTCACACAATTGGCAGCAAGAGAGGAAGAGAAATCAGGTCAAGGCTTGTCGGCGCTGTGGCTGCCGTTGTTGCTGTTGTTGCTGCGGCGACGACGACGAGTTTACAATTTATGCTTTGCTGGCTGCATTATTGCATGTTGCGCCTGTGGTTGTGTGTGTGTGTGTGTGTGCGAGTGTGCGCGCCTCTTTATCTCTGTGTGAGTGCTTTTTACAGCTTTTTAAATACACACAGGCCAACGTCGTCGCCGCCGTCGTCTCGTTTTGATTGCCGCCCGCTTCGCTTATTCCGTTCATTCGTCCATTCGCTCGCTCGCCCGCCCGCCCGTTCGTCGTTCGTTCGTTGTGGGTGAATGAGAAGCATGTAAAAAAATACCATGCCTACAAGCTAACTTGTATGTTAGTATACATACATATGTATGTACACTTGTAGAAATTAAGGTTAACATGGTAAATACTTCATACAAAAATCGTTGAGAAAATTGTAAACTTTTATGATTCTCTTTTTTTCTATATATTCGCGTTTGAAAGGTTACAAATCTCTTAAAAATACGTTGAAAAGTATGCAATGATTGATTCATTGTAAAATTTGCCTTTGTACTCATAAAATTTGTTTTAATAAAATGTATAGCATACCTTTTGCCATATTTTCAAATAATTTTAAGCCAATAGTCTTTATTATGTTAACCAAAAAGTGAAATTGAGAATTTATGCCATTAATACCTCTAAAAGGTTAAAAGAACCTGAGTGATATTAAAGATTTAAGGAACCTTGGTAAATATTGTATATTTAAGCTATCCTCAGAAAAACATAATCAAAATATTAAAAATCACCTTATCTTGACTTAATTTTTTTCCGTGCATGTACCCATATTTTTTTCTATAAGTAAAGCCACGGCAGCAACAGCGAAATAAATATGGCACAAAAGCGTATTTACCCACAAAAATATAAAAATGAAAATGAAAATAAAAAAAAAGCCAAAGTCGTGACGGAAATCGCGCGGCAACAAAACAGCTGTGCGGTTGCAATGGTTACAAAGCGCACATTCCCCTGAATGCCACCCCCTTGCCACAATTAGCTAGCTGCTGCGGCTGCTGTTGCTGTTGCAGCAACTTTTTAAACGGAAATTATAAATATAATTTTCGCCAGGTTTTCGTTTCGTTTCGAGAATTTCCTTCAGTTTCTACTCTATTTACTTGAGCTTTAATCGCTTGTCGAAGTGGAAATGTCGGAAATGCCTGTCACTTGCCTCGATATTTCTCGTATATGTGTGTTTGTGTGTGCGAGTATTTTTCTGTTAGTTTTTATTTTTTTTTTCAGATTTTATTTTTCCTCTTAGTTTTTCCGTTTTTTCCGTGGGGAAGTGCTCACGTGTTTTTGTTTACTGAGGCATACGCGGCGTATGCGTAATTTGTTGCAGGTGTCCGCCGACGAGTTGGTTTGAGTGAAGTTCTCAACAATAAATCGATGACATGCAAATGACGTAGCGAATTTGCAAAAATTCAGAATAAATACAAAACTAGAAGATGAATATGTGATGTGGGAACACACATTTTAAATATAGCTTTTGGGGTTTAACCTAATAAATCAAAGGAATTTCTGTACGAGTCTTTAGATTCATAAACTAATTGTAAACTGTAATAAACTAAATTAAAATGAAAATAATTCCCAGAAAGACGACTCTTAAATTTTTACAACTTATTTACTGAGAAATATATATATGGTTTATATGTTAATATTTAAGAAAAATATGACTAATATATGTACGTTCAGTTTGAGTTTCCTTATAAAACCACAATAAATTCCTAGAAATTTGTACACTACCTATTATATTTATTTACTTTGAAAATAGTTTATATATCATGTGAAACGTGTGCGGTTTGCTTCCTGTATGTGGCATACTGGGCGTATGAGTAATATGACCGATTAAATTACGCATACGCCCAGGTGTACACAAGAAAAGGAAGCTACCAATTTATAGGCACATTTCCTGGCAGTACACTTTGTGGCACCTTCTACTATACCTTTGTTGGTGGCGCCTCGAAATAAGGGGCGAACAGTAAAATAGAAAAAATAGGAAAAAACCAACAATTTGGTCCGTCGGAGGTTCAGCTTTAATGGTGCATAAACAAAAACAAACACAGAGAGAGAAAGACAAATAGCCAAGCGGTAAAGGTAACATTGCAATGCTGCGCCAAATGTGCGCTGACCTCTAAAAATGCGGTCTAATAAAAACCAGCAGAAAACTACAGCAACAGAGAAACATATAAACAGAAAAGCAGAAGAAAAAAATTAAATATATTACGAGAAAACAAAGCGAAATTGGCAAACAACAAATAATAAAAAATAACACACAAACACACACTCACGCACCACACAAAGAAATTAACGGTAAAGTTAAATGCATGTCTGTGGTGGTGTTGGGTTTTGCTATTTCTTTTTTTTCCTATTTTTTTTTTTTTTGTATTTATATTTTTGTCTTTTGTTTAATTCGAATCGAGCGAGGGAGCTCCACGAATTTGGACTTGAACTGGCTCGTTGATATGTGCGCGGCATTTTGGGACAGTTACATCACAACTCCGGCGGATAGCGCAGCATTTTGCCGCAATAGTAGGTCAATGTAGGTACGTTCCATCGTTACCGCGACGGGCAGCAACTCGAATATTCGGCGTACTCATATATGTCAGAGTTATGTGTGTAGTGTAGTTGTTGCTGCATGATTAGTCCGCCTTATAAAGCCGCCCGCCCAAAGGTTTTTTATGTTTATATGCTCTTTGAGAAGGTATAATAGGTTTTGGATAAGCTTGAAAAGCTCCTTAAATCTGATTAATTTAAGTAATATAAATCTAGTTGATATGTGATTATATAGTGCAGTTTAGATCTTCTGAATTTATATCTATTAAATATATTTCCAAAATTACTTCAATCTATTATTTATCTAAAAACATAAGTATTATTTTTTTTTACTATACGAATACTATAATTTCAAGGGTTTCTAACGTAATAAATAACCTTAATTTAAGAGTATTTAAACTTCGTATTAAAAATTAATCAACCTTTCTTCTTATTTTTTAGTTGTTGTTTCGCATTTTGAATTCATTGTTGTTGCGGTGGATAAGGCGTCATCCGAGGTGCTTGAATATTGTTTACAATTTTCGTAGCATTTCCGAAAGCAGTAGAAGCTGCTCGCCAGTCTGCTGTACACAACAATTGCACACCGCCAGCAACAATATACTAACAACAACAATAACACATTTTGTAATTGTTTATGGCATTTTTTGGTTATTGGCCTATTTTTTGATGTGCCCAATGCCCGACGTATTTTTTGGTGAGGTTTTTGTGGGCGGTAGGAAACGAAAAGTGAATTTATGTATGTGGGTTCCGCGCTGAAGGGGGATTTACCTATTGAGCTCAACTTTGATCACAACAAAAAATTAAAAAACAAATTAGATATTTGTAGCTGACATTAATCAGTTGAAAGTTAGCAAATGAAATTGTATATTCAAAAAGAGATTATTACTGATTTTGGCTTTTGGCAGATTAAATTACAAGGGAAATTGTATTGGTAAGAAATCGTGGTAGACAGTTTTAAAAGATTGAAAGAAATTGAAGGTAATATAAAGGAAATTAAGTATTTTTGAGAGCAAGAAATTTAAATAAAAATTAGTACATATTTTTTTGCTTGACAATTAAAAGTGTCACAATAAAATTTTATATATAATCAGGTTGAAAGGCTAAGGCTTTGTACTTAAAATACCTTTATATTTATTTTAAGTCACCTAATTTCTGCCCCACTTGTTTACCGTCCAAAAACCTGGCGTAAATAGGTAAAAACATATGCAAATTCGATTCATCAAAAAACTATTACGAATTCCTTGAATTTCTAAAGCCAAAAACGACCTAAAAACAATAACAAATAACAACTAACAAATGATTTTGTATCGATAATTTCACTTGTGCGCAATTTAGCGCCAAACCGGAATCAAATAATAATAAAATAAAAATCCGAAAAAATGTGCCAACGATATGGGATACACATTTATTTATTTATTACTAATAATCATAATAATACAATTTATGGCCGTGTTATTTTTTACCCAGTGTATGTGTCTATGGGTGTATTGGAAAGAAAGCAACTTCCAGTTAATTCGGAAATTCGAAATTGCAGTCAAGAGCGACAGAGATGACAAATAGAATGCACAAAAAAGAAGAGGAAAACGGCAACAGCAGGACAGCAGAAAATCAACAACGCAAAAGTTCTATATTTAAATATTATAATTTATGTGTTTGTTTGGCAATTGTAGTATTTGTTGTTGTCGTTGGTGTGAATGTCTTCTCTTCCCCGTTTTTTTTTTGCTGTCATTTTTTTCGGTTCCCGTCTGCCTCGTTTTTTCTTTTTTTTACTTTGTTTTGCACGATCCCCATTATTCCCATTCCCATTCCCGTTCCCATCCCCATTTTTCGCTCCCAGTCTCTCCCTCACTCACTCTCTTTTCGCGACTCTCTAAATTCCTGTTCTGCCCGCTGACTTATTTTGGCTTTTATGCCTCTGTCGCCTTCGCTGTCGCTGCCTCCGCCGCCTCTGCCGGCTTTCTGCTGCTGCTTTCACATGCGGCTGTGTTGGTGCCAAGAATAAAACCCCAGTTGTTGTTCTCTTTTGCGGCTGGCATATTGTATGTATGTATCGGAGTGTGTCTGACTGTCTCTGTGTTGCTCACTTTTTTTTCGTGCCTCTGTATGGGTGTGTACGCTTTTTGGAAATTCAGTCTCAAGTTCAAGGTCTCGCGGATAACGCACACCAGCACCAGACGACAAAAGCAGCCAGGCAGCTCAGACACTCACACACCAACAACAACACCAGATTCTCATTGTTTATATACGCATATGCGGTCAAAATAATAGTATTCTTCTGCGGAGTTTCTTCATAAATATTTTAGAGACAATTATGTATAATATAAACATTTAGATTTTATAAACAAATATTTTAGAAAAAGTTAAAATTAGCTTTAAAAGTCGAAGTTGTCATATACTTTTATTAAATAAAATAATTAAATTGTTAACAAATTTAAAATGACGTTAAAGCTATTTACTACATAAAATAAGATTTAGGTTTTGATACCTAATTTAATTTAAATAAAAGAAATATGTAAGCTTCTTGAAATATTCCACATAAATATTTTTATTTGAAACCCACTTTTCTTGACCATTTCCCTACTCTTATGACCTCTGTTGTTTATGCATATCAAGCAATTTCTCATTGTCGTATGAACTGAATTTCGGCGTTGTATGAATGTTTACTTAAGCTTTCAATTTTAACATATGCATTTAATATATACAAATATATATATATTTAAATAAAAAATGCACAAACACACTTGTGTTTATATAGACAACAACAGCAAAAAGAATTCTTCTTCCATATTTCCGCATTAAGAAACGATACGACTCTCCCCGAGATCCTCTCCGAGATCTTTTCGGTTATTTTGCATTTTTTACGGCCGCTATTTCTCTATACTCGAAAATTCTGTCGTATCGCACAAAAGGAAATATAATGTAATTTTTGTATTTGTATATTCTGATCTCTACATCTTGTCGTTCCTCGTTTTTATTTTATTTTAGCTGAATCTTTCTTAATTTGTCATTAAGTACTTTTATTTGTTTAATGGTGTGTGGTATAATATGCATATAGATTGACGCATTTGCTTTCAGGAAAGATGTTTTTTATGGCCTTTCGTTTTAATTTTTTTGTGTTCCTTAAATTGGATTTTGTAATGTATTCTATATAATGTATTATATATTATAAGACATTATTAAAATACATTAAGTATTTGCTGTATATATGGTGCAGTTAAAAATGTTCTTTGTTTGATTTAAATATATATATTTTCCTCCTTTCATCATTAATATTTTATTGACTTGATGCTTTTGTTTTTTATCTTGGCTTTAATATTGCATAACTCAATCATTGTTATTTCACATAAGCCCTCTAATTTAACAACAAATGCTTATTGCTTGATCAGATTTCATATGTATATTATTTTATTGTATTTTATTTTTAACTCTTTCAGCATTTTTAAGTATTCTGTCACTTCACACGGCTTCTGTCCAAATTAGCACTTTCTATGCAGTGCGAAAAAACCCTTTTATTTTTGTGGGTTGGTCACGAGCCACAAGTTTTTTATGTGGTTACAAGTGCTAATTGAAGGTGAATGTATAATTTATTCAGCTCATGAATTGTTATTAATTAATGAATTGTTATTAATTAATTAATTATTAACAAGATACTCAGGAACATGTCAAAGTCTTAAACTAGTTGTGAGAGAAGATTGTCTAGCGGCCGGTAAATTTAGCTAAATCTTAAGTGCATTTTTCTGTTTTGTGGTAAGAAAACTTATAAAAACGAATTTTCAAGTTTCGAGTTAGATAGAAAGATTATATAATTAAACACTAGTTAATTTATACCTTTAAAATCTTTTCATTAATTTCTATTCTCTCTTTAGCAACTCTATTAGTTTTCAAAAGGTTTTCTTGTTAAGATTACTTACAACTTTCAACTAGTCTTATTTTTACACAAGAACCTAAACTTTGCATTCAAGTTTATAAACTTTAAATTCCTGGTAAAATGTTTCACTAAGCTGTACTTACTCAAAACTTTTGTTTTGCTTTAAGTAGAAGGAATCTTTTTGCTGCTTTGTTATTATTCTGTGAATATTGCATATTTCCAAAGTTCGTTTAAGCAAGAATTTCATACGCAAAACTTGAAAACGGAAGCTTCTGCGAATATTTTCGTTTGGCAAGTTCTAGGTAGACACATCAAGTATACGACTCGTTGCCTGCTGTTGGTTGTGGCAACAAGTTCTAGGCCTTGACCCGTAACCATTGCACTCGACGCAGATTGTGCCGCTGACCATATGGTCATTTGCCACATCAGTCAGTGCAGTTCGCTCATTTATTTTGCCCAATACGCTCTCCTGAATTTGCTAATCCGATTTTGTAATTGAGTTACGTTGTGCCACAGTGACATAATCCATCTATGTGGGAGAGGGGAACGGGTACTGAAACGGGAATGCGACTGGGAATATATAGCATCGAGTGCAATCGAGTCCAGACCCCAGACGATTGTCTCTCCTTGACGCACTATCGCTGCGAATCGCTAGTAGTACCGATAAGGCGATAAGGAGAACCTCCAGTGGAGAGCGACAAGTGAGATTACAAAATCTTTAAAAAACAGGGAAAAGATACACTGGGAACAAAGGGGGGTCTATATAAAGAAGTTAAGATTGGATTGAAAAAATTTAACATAAGGGGGAAACTACCTGAAAAACCTAAGGGTTCCTGTTTAGGCTTTAGTCTAGAATTATTCCCAGATTCTCATCGCAAATCTCCCATACTTCTTAACACATTTTTTCTTTACATTTCAAATCCTAATATTATTTCCCAGTGTTACACACAAATGGTATATGGGGCAGCCGGCTTACATAATTCTAATGCGAAAAAATCGCCACTGCCGCCGCCGCCGCCGCAGCCGTCGCCGTATTTGGGTTAAAAAAAAAAAAAAGAAAAAGAAAAAAATGGAAAATCATTTGCTAATTTCTTGCCACGAAACGAGAAATTTAAGTTTTTCCGCGCACGCTCTCTGTGTGTTTGTGGCCTACGTATGTGTGTGCTTGTGTGCGAGTGAGTGTGCGCTCAGTTGTTGCCAATCTATTCCCAACCTACCTCAAAATGTTTTGCGTTAGGCCTGAAAAAAAGCAACAGAGCGAGTTGGGTGGTGGTGGTGGCGGCGGCGGCGCTCTTTTTCACTATTTCCCACAGCAAACACACAGACACACACACACACATTCTCTCACACACACACACATTCGCTTAGCAAACACAGACGCTCCAAAAGCTGGTTTGTCATGTAAAATGAGGGGAATTCGCGGGGAAAAACGAGGGGGACAGCGCCGAGAGAACGCTCTCTGTCGCAATTGAAAGTTGCCTCTTGGCTTTTTTCTGCTTTATTTTCATTATATTTTGTTGTTTTCTGTTGTATTTGTTGTGTGTGGGTGGTTCAACGCTATTTTGGCGTCGAAAGGTTGAAGGTAAGACCAAAGACCAGAGACCAGAGACCATCAAAACAAAGCCCCACAAAAAATGAAGTCATGAGGAACATGGAACGCAAAAAAAAAAAGGTTAACAACAAATAAATAAAAGATGAAAATGTTTGTCGGTTGTGTCGCAAGCGGAAAATATATATCATCCTAGGAATTTGTGTGTGAAAAATAAATAGAAATAAAATGTGAGCGCACACAAAATGGAGTCAAGTGAAAAGGAAACCCATAAGATTTACCGACTGACGGGAATATTTCGACACAACGTGCAAGTTTTTTAGAGCGGAGCCAATACGGAGGAGGGGAAGCTGAGGGGTGGGGAGAGGGAATTGATATCTGACCGGGTTCCAGTTCCCAATCGACTTTAAGCCAATACTTATTTAGCCAGGAAAGTCTTTTCATTTAAGTAATTAAAAAGGGATACAAACTAAATTTGATGTGCTTAAAATAAAAGAGGTTTAGCCCATAGTTTTACTATTAGATTTGTTAACTAAGTAAAGATACATAAGAGTAAGTTATAAAGCTTAAAGCCACTATTAACTAACTCAATAAAGTAAATAAATATATAAGTTATTTATAAAGGCTTGAAACTGTGAAGGTTTAATGCCTGTTTAACCCATAAAATATTAAATATAATTTTGTTTGAAAGCTATTTTCAATATATAATTAATAATAAGCTGCTAATTGGCATGATTAATATTTAATTATATCTCAATCAAGTCTTAAATTTGTGAAGTTTTATTTAATTTAAGTAAGTTTATGATTAAAATATGTTTCGTATTTAATGCAAAGGTTTTTAATGTGACTTAGGTTTAAGTACCAACTTTAATTCATATATTTGATTTTATATTTCTTTTAATTTTTACTAACCATTTATCTTTAAATAATAATAATTCAATTCAATTACCCCAAAGAACAATCAGTTTCAACCCATTCTCTAGCTTTCAGCATATCTTAAAGTACATTTTCCCTATTAAATGTATAACAATTTCTTATCCCTCCTACATATACAATTAATTTTTCCCCCATTTTCCCTTTGGCACTTTCATTTTTCTGCTCCTCATCATCTTCCAAGTAGTTTCCTTGGCATTTTAGTTTTGCCAGCATAAATCCGTTGGCGGTGGCCACTTTGGAGCAGAGCATTTCCGCCACAGCCACACATCCATAGTCGGGCACTTTGGCCAAGAACTGCAGTTGGCAGTTGCCAGTTGCTAGTTGCCAGTTGGCAGTTGGCAGGCGGCGTTTAGTGTGTATCTGAAGCCCCAGGGCTCCTCCATCTCCATCTGCAACGCCATCTCCTTGGCCAAAATCAAATCCCAGGCCAAAACCCCAACTAAAGTGGGGTAAACTTGGCCAAAAGCAAGCTGCTGCTGCTGCTCAGCTCAGACGACGACGCCCCGTGTAAAAGTCAAATAGAGGAAACAAGTTGTTGGCTGCCAGCTAGGGTTACCAGCTTACAGATACGGATACATATGGACATAGTGCGGGTATGTAGCAAGTGCAAGATACACAGACACAGGCACAGCCACAGGGACAGAGCCCAGCACAGACACACAGATACGAATGGCAAAGTATAGCTTGGAAGACCAAGTAGTTTAGCGAGTTGCTTTGGCAGTTTTAGAGCAAGTGACTGGGAAACTATTCCACAGATACGCAAACTAGCGAATGCAGCGAGCGGAGAGCGGTGTGTGTCTATGGCAACACACAGATACACAGAGAGAAACGGCTCAGCTGAGCGCAATAGTTTATAGACTAGCAACACTCTGGCTCTCTCTCTCTCTTTCCCCTACTCTCCCACTCTCTCTCCCTCGCTCTCTCTCTCTGTCTGTCTTGGTGGCCCCGCTCTCGAGTAATCAATAAAATTGTTGAGGTGGGTTAGGAAACTGTTACGAAGCCGTTGACGTAGACGGCGCGCTGCTTCTACCGCTGCTGCCGCTTCTACCGCTTTTGCTTCAGCTTTGGCTTCTTTTTCTTCTTCTTCTTCTACTTGCTCAGCGGCAGCAGCAGCAGCAGCAGCGCCGCCGGCGGAAATTGCGCTATTTTAAATAATGTTTATTTTGCCTCTGGTTCAAGCATTGTTTTCGTGTTTTCTTCGTATTTTGTTCGTATTTTCCGTTTTCGTTATTTAAACATTTTTCTTGTTGTTGCCAAATTGACATTTCACAATTTGGCCAAGTGAAAGATGTGGGAGTTGCTGAGGGAGGCTGGCATTTTGGCCATTTCGTTATTGTTTCTCCGCCACTTGATTGGCAATTGTAGAGAAACGAAAACAAAGTGGTAGCGGCGGTAGCCAAATATATGTGACGTTTTCACGAGATAAAGCATTTAAATAAAAAGCAAACACAAAGCATTCGATTTTGGGCAGATCGCTGAGCTATGACTAATCTTGGTTATAAATAAATTAATTAACGAAGAATTTTAATGGGGAAATACCTTGATAGCTAAAGTGTACTTTGAATTGGGCTATTAACTATTTAAGTTAAAGCGAAACCCTTGGATAAATGTATTTTAAAGTGTTTTTAATATGCAATATATTATAAGTATTATATATATTGTAAAATTTTATAAATCATATTGTAAATATTATATTTTAATCCAAGGGTTATGGGACCTCTAATTAACCTTTTTTTATACGATTTTTGGGGTAAGAGACAAGCCAATACTTTTAACAGCTTCATCTTATTTTCAAGCACATTAAATTTGTATAGAATCTTTATCTATGATATTAAATATTAATAACCCTTTTACATTTTATAAATATTTTGATACATGTGTATTCTAAATGATTTTATAAATAGTATTAGATATCCCGAAAATGTTCTGTCTTATTTAATTATTTTTAATTAATTATTGAGTCCCTTTAACTAAAATCCTAAAATCCAAATCTAAAAGTATGAAATTCTAGACCTTCACTTATAAATTTAGGAATCAGGGTTAACTTCTTCAAGTTTCCAGAGTTTTCTGCTATAAATAATATTACATCAGTTGAACTTATTTAATGAACCGTTTTTGAACCCTTCTTATAAACACCAAAATTTCCAGAAAATTCCAATGTTTTTAAAACCTTCAAATATCTAGAGATCTTATTAACATCCCGAAAAATATTCCTTTCCATTCTCTAACATTTTTGCCACTTACAGTATCTCTTCATCAGGCTCTTCTTGTAGGCCGCCGAACGCTCCGCTTTCCTTTCCGGCTTCAGACGCATCCTTGCCCGCTCACACTGCGCAGAGTCATCGGACTCGGTGCCGGAGTATGTGCGTCCCCGCCGGCGACTGGCCGCCGAGGCGGCTGCAGCAGCTGCGGCGGCAGCTGAAGCGGCTGCATTGGAGGCGCCACCCAGCGACAAATCCAGTGGAGAGTCATAGTCATCCTGGTAAGGCTCTAGAAGCTCCTCGTCCTCGCCGTCCGCCTCGACATCCGCATCGGCATCATCCACATCTTCCAGGGTCTCCTCGTCCTCAATGTCACTCATAGGTTGCTGCTGCTGCTGCTGCTGGTCCTGCAGCTGCTGGGGGGAGTGGGACTGGGATTGCTGCTGTGGTGGCGCTGCTGTGATTACCGAACTCCTTTGCAGCTGCTGCTTGCGCTCCCACAGGATCTTGGAGACATCATCGAGGGTGCTCCGGGTCTTGTCCGGCGAGGCTTGCTGTTGTCTTAGGTGGTTGTAAAGCACTTTGAACTCCCGGCAGTCTGAGACCTCCTCCTCCTCGTCCTCATTCCCGTTCTCCGGAGGACTTGAAGCTGGTGCTGGTGACTTGGAAATGATTTCAGGTGCTTTCGTGGTGGTGTTGGTGGTGGACGCAACTGGACTTGGACTTTGCCGCGCCAACACTGACTCGGTATCAACTATGGCACCTGGTTCCGTCTGCTCCGCCTTATTCTTCTCCACCTCCACCTCCGCCTCGACCGTTTGCCCTTGCTCTGAAGGGGAATCCTTCTTGGGCAGCTGCAACTCCTGCACCTCCTCCTTTACCTCCGCTCCTGCGGGTGATGAGGCCTCCGCTGGGGCAGCCAAAGCTGGTGGTGGCGATGTGGGCGTTAGAGGCGATGCCACCGGCGTGGGTGTGGCCGATGACAGCGATGAGGAGGAGCTGGATGAGGATGAGGAACTGGAACTGGAGCTCGAAATGGAGCTAGAGCTGGAGCTGGAGCTCGAGGAGCTGGAGCTGGAGACGTTGACGAGGGCTGCCGCCGCCTGGCTGGCGAAATTGTGAGCCGTGGCGGCCACCAAATGTTGCACCATAATCATTTTGCACAACGCCGCGTATGCGTGATGTCTGACTCTATACGAAATGGGTTCCAATTAGAATATTGCGTATACGCAACGTATATTCACACTGCAGACATGGTTTTTATAACTCTTTCTCTCAATTAAATATATAAACTTCTAGATTGCACTACGTTTTTTTTTTTTTGCACTTGGTTCGTTGTTATTTGTTTGTTGTTTGTTTCTTGAGGTATTTGCTTGAATTAAATTTGATTTTTTTGTTTTGCTTGGTAATACGTTTTTTTTAATTAAATTTATAACATTTTGCTGTTTGCACTAATTGTGGACGTTTCTTGCGGCTTAAACTTAAACACATTTTGCTATTATTGCTATTACACTATCTCCTTTGCTTGTTGCTTTCTGTTCTCCGTTCTACGTTCACCGTTCACCGTTCATCGTTCTCTTTTCTCGATTCTCTGTTGCTGTTTTGCTGTTTGCCGTTTGTGTTTGGTGCTTTGCCTGTTTTGTCCGTCGCTCGCCGCGGCACGTCATTTATCTCTTACGGTATCAGGCAAAGTAAAATCTAAAGTCAGCACAAAAACCGCTGCCAGTGTTTGTTAGGCGCAAACAACAAACGTTGACGTTGACGTCGACGCTGGCGGTGAAGCTGGCGTTGCAGAGGAGCGCCTGCAGCGACGCTGGCATCGCTGCCTGTCTGCATACACAAAAGCGCGCGCGCGCCCCACTCGCCGATGCCCGATGCCCCAATACGAATGCACAATACACGCGCGCACTCTCACGCACACGCCAACACGCACTCGCACACGCACACACACTGCAGGTGTAAAAGAGCGCAGAAAAGCGGTCTGAATGGGGCTCGCTCACTCGACTGACTGTGCTGCGGTTTAAAGCTGCCGCTGTCGTTGGCGCTGTAGCCGTCGCTGTCTCTGCCGCTGCCTCAGTCGCTGCTATTGCGAAAAACGACTGAGACCCAGAGCGAGAGAGGGATCCAACCAGAGAGAGAGAGAGGCCGAAATGGCAAACAAACGTAATAGCAAGAGAGCGCCAATGTTTGGAGCTGTCTCTCGGTCTGCGGCTTCTGTTTCTGTTTCCTCTGCTGCCTGGCCTCCGCCCCCCCTCCGTTGCAGCTACTTGTTTGTGTCGCTGTGTGTGCGTGTTTGTGTGCCACATGCGCATTTGCATGCAATTCTCGGGGGGATTGGCAGGGACGGTGGCTCCGCAAAGGAGGGACCACGAGCAGGAGGTCCGGCAGCAAGTCCCTCAAGAATGTTGTCGAGTTAGGATTACTTCTTTTAAGCACAGAAAGAAAAACCCATATTCTATAAGAAATGTATTCCAGTCTCCAAATCTTGAAACTTAATAGATCCAGCTTTTAACATCATAGTTTGAATAATATTTCGATCCTTGACAGTAATGAAACAATTAGCAATTCACAAATGTTTAAGGTTAATTTAAGAAAAACTTTTTTCCCAACAATGGCGTCTCTTTAAATCCCTTTATAGAGAGTCAGGAGAGTTTTTAAAATCTCCACTGATCCCCGTTATAATATTAAAATCCAAGATGGAATTATTTCACTTTCAATATTTTGCCATATTTGAGAGATTCCCTGAAATGAATTACGGCATTTAGTGGCGATGCCACAACAAAGGCCCGATTAATTCCCTTTTAAAGATCATTACACATCCCGAGCGATTAAAAATAAAAATAAAAGTAAGGCGCAACCCAACAAAAACAAAAACAATTGCAAGCCGCGCGGCACGGCGACCCAGACCCACTGCTCTCTTGTGCTCTTTCCTACATCCCAACCGGCCCCATCTCCTCCCCCTCTTCCACCCGAATCTCTGGAGAAGGCTCTCCAAATGGGTCAGGCCACGTCCAAAGGGCTAAGCGATCATCTGTTGTCTCTGTCGGGCATCCCATGGGGGAGGGAGGTGTAATGGGATAAGGGGGGCCTAGCGAGAGAGAGGCAGCGCTGCTGCAATCGACACGATTATGACTCAATGCAAGTGTATGTAAGTGCTGCTCCCTGTGTGCGTGCGGAGCCAGAGAGGTGCTCTCTACCTCGCTCTTGCTCTCTTCCTCGCTGCTCTCTCGCGGTGTGTGTCTGTCAGTGGAGCAAATTTTCACTTTCCGTTTGTTTAGTGTTGTTGGGGGCCTTTCCATTTACTTTGCCGATTGCGATTGCAAGTGTGCGAGCGGGAGGGCAGCACTTCTCGGTTCCCTTCTTCTGCCCGGCTCCGCAGCCCCTCCGCCGCTTGGCTGGCATATAATGTATGTTGCAAATAAAGGAAGCAGAGCAAGTAGACGACGACGACGACGACGACAGCGACGAGCGAGCGACCGAGCAGAAAAAGCGGGAGGAGAAGACGAGCAGGCGAAGAATAAGCGGCAGAAGGAAGAGTTTTGTTTTTAGAAACAGCGAGGGTGTAGACGCAGAGGGGAGGGGCTGGTGGCCAGGAGGCAGTTGGGTGGGGGCAGATGGTGAAGAAGAAGAAGAAGAAGCTAAATGAGGCGACGACGACACAGACATACTTTTGCAATAGCTCTCTGTCTGTGTGTGTGTGTGCGAATGTCTAACTGAGGGTGTCTGTGTGTGAAATGAGTCCAATGTACCGACAACTAAGGCTACACTCGCAAAAAATACCCCGCTAATTTCAAAAGGACAACAGAAAATACAATATTGTTTAAAAGAAAATTTGCATTGGAAAAATTCAAAAAAGTTTATATAAATGGAGAGAGAAAATTATGATAAAAGGGTTGGATTTTATTAAGGGATTTTTTCCATTAAATAAAAGAATCCTAAAAGTTATTTTTCAAAATCTACGTGTAAACTTATTTCAGATTTCTTTCTGTGTTGGATTTAGCAACAACTGAAAGGGGAGTACGAGTACACGGATAGAATGGACCTGGGGGAATATCGTTTGGGGTTTGGTTGCCGCCGACGGCTCCTTTTGCCAGAATACGAAAAAGAAGAACAAGAAGAAGAAGAGGAGGAAGAAGAAGTCAAAGTCGCAGCTGAAGCAAAAGAAAGAGGGGACTGGAGACTGAGAAAGACAGACAGACAGTCGTAAAAGAATTTGTTGAAGAGGAAGCGCATTAGGTGGCTCTGTGCGCCGCCTGCTAGAGGTTTCCATTGCTGCCCAGCTCCTCCTCCTGCAGCTCAACCTTTTCCACACACACACACACAGTCACACCGACAGCTCCTTGACTCCTTCGGCTAGAGGACTCAAAATCAGTGGGTTTAACTTGGTTTGGGTGTCGCCTGTGTTGTCGATTCATGTTTCAGCAGAAGTCATTGAACAGCTAACGACAAATGCCGCACACTGGTCGCCTCACAGGAGAAACTAATCAGAGCTTTTGAGATAATGATAATATATTTTCTTTTCTATAGGAAATGATTGCAATGCAAATAAATGTTTTAAAATAATCGAATTAGTTTATTTTATTCAGCTGAAGCTTAGTTTCCAAGAAAATTGTTAATGACAGCAAGTTCCTTATTTTCTAAGAATTGAAATACTTGTTATATGACATTTTCTAGTTGATTTTAATTTAATTGAAGATCTCAGCATTATATAATGTTAAAGTATTAAGTTTGATAGTTTTAATTTAAAAATCAAGATTAAAGATAAATTTAATCTTTTTGATTAACTATTAGTTATCAATTATAATGTTAAATTATAAAATTTTCAAATGATATGAGGATATCACATAATAAACTCCTTTACAAAATGAGTTTATAGGTAAAATTTCGGCTTTGTATTGTGACAAATCAATGAATAATTAATAAGTCTAGTTTGCAGGATTCCTTAACTTTAAAAGACGGTAGAAACTGGTGATCCTGGCGCCACTGTGCTAATCTGACCGCTGCAACAACAGCGCCACCTACGGCCCAGACAGGCGGAAAGTGGGCAAGGAGGATGTCGGAAATGCTCGATATAAGTAAGTAATACAAGTTTGGGGTTTCGTTTCGTATTGCTTTCAGCTTTCAGCCCCGCAACAACAATAAGAACATATACTGTATATATACATATATATTTAAAACAAACTGTATATTGTGAGCGCAGCAGCGTCATCCAGCAATTTCGGCAGCAGCAGCAGCAGTAGCAGAAAAGCAACAAAAAGCAGCGACGTCGGCGAGACGAAATTTTCGGTGTAAACAGCAGTGAATGACCTCATATCATCTAATACACGCGCCGTGCACTCAAACCCACCGAAATTGGTCGCTCTCACTAACTGACTGATTGTCGAACTGAATAGCTGGCCGACTGACTGACTGACTGACTGACTAACCTGCAGACTGAAGCTGAAAGCTGAAACAGCAACAGAATCACAATCGCACAATCTTCTCCTCGTGTCTGCCGCCTCTCGCCATCCTGCTCCCACTCGCACGATTACGATGGCAACGACAAAAGGCGACAAAAACCTGCTGCTCTTCTTCCTCTTCTTCTTTGCCTTTGCACCCAAAAAAAGTTAGGGTACACTGGGGGAAATACGTAAAAAAATGGGAGTTTTTCTGGAGTCTAATAGCATTTATCTAGTTAATATTTTAAGTTTAAGAGAACACTAATTAATAGATGTAACTTTAATAAAGTTTCAACTGGAAAATAAGGTTAGATTTACCAGTTGAGGGGTATATATGATAGATCCCTATTACTTATAACAGATATGGGCATTAAATTTGAAGTTTGGAGCCTCAAGATCTAAAGTAACCATTAAAAAACTTTTTTTTAAGTGAAAATCAGAAATAATTAGGGAGCAAAATCAAAAAAGAAAATATATATATATTTAAAGGTTGCAAAAAATTCCCAACACCTTCTTAAATTACTCGAAGTTTCTCATGACATAACACCATACTTTTTCTTTCAGTGCCCAACTAGAAGCAGAGCAGACTTTGTAATTGTTACGCCTGCGATGGAAGGAAGTTGGGTGGCAGTGCTCTTTGTTCGACGCTCGTAATCTTGCCAAAAAATTATCCGTATATAGTTTCTTTGTCTACACCCGACGAGACGGGGGTGTGCGTGTGTGTGTGTATGTTTTTATTGGTATTTCGCTGGGAAAAGGACTCTTGTGGGTTAAACGAGCGACG
Organism: Drosophila punjabiensis; assembly: GCA_008042585.1. Classification (NCBI taxonomy): domain Eukaryota; kingdom Metazoa; phylum Arthropoda; class Insecta; order Diptera; family Drosophilidae; genus Drosophila; species Drosophila punjabiensis. The sequence continues at coordinate 39,733 of VNJR01000176.1, forward strand.
AGGTTATAATGTCGACGAATTGATGATTGCGACTTTGATGCTCTCGACGAGATTAGGAAGATGCTGCAGTCTGATGGATACCCGATATCAGCAGCGAGAATTCGTGACCTGTTGGCGAATGGGGCTTTTAACTTGATTTAACGCTCGACTTGATGATGGGAAGCCCGATGCACTTTGTACATATTGGAGAGGAATTTCATCTAGGTGAGTTGTTCTAACAGATGATTCAGAGACGTAATTAATAGTTACTTGTCGATAGAAGGGGCTTTTCTCATTGTTTAAATGGGATTTATGAGGGGGTTGAAGGGTTAATTGAGTCTTTAAGTGGGTTTAGTTTGAAAATAATCAGTTTTCAATAGGAAGCTCTTTAAAAGGTAGTTTATAATTGTGTTATAAATAGGGATTTCTCTATTAAAGAACTATGAATTAATATTTAAACCTTATCAAGATATTTTTCCATTCAAAACTTTCCACAAATCTTCAGGAAGTTTCTCGATGATCGCAGCGAAATAGTGAAAACCGACGAACACATGTTCAAATGGCATTCACCTTTTGCTTTACCAAATCAAAAGCAAAAGAAAATCATTTCAATTCAGCGGTTTTTCATTAACTCTCTCGACCATAGCCTTCAGCCAATTCCCCAATTGTTTCCCCATTGTGGCAGTTTGCACTTGACCATCATCAGTGCGAGTTTAACCAACAAAAGAAAATTAGCCACAGCCCCAAAAAGAGAACGGCAACGCTGCGTATGAGTAATTCGCTTGTTTGTTTTGCATGTAAAGCGGTTATTACAAGTGTCAACTTTTTGTATTTCGGGCTCTAGACAAGCAGCAGCAGCAGCATTTGCCTTGACCGCGACTTGGCTGTGCAAGTTCTTAACTTGTTATTGAAATGACGTACACGGGGGGAGAGGGAGGGAGGGAAAAATGCAACAGCAAAAAGATCACAGTGTAAGGTGCAGCTCAGACTTTGGTGGCATGATTAAGAATTATGATGATTGCTAGTTTTTTTCCAGCTCTTGAGCTGAGCTGCTGAAGTTGGCAACTTTTTTTTCCCAGCCAATGTCAATGATAAGAAATCCGCCGGTTTTTTTTTGGCTTTATGTCTGTCACTGCCAATGGCGAGTGAGCCAAGAGATTGTTGTCTTTTGTTTTTTAGGGGAGAAGATGAGTTTGTCCTTTTTTAAGAGGATTTTGTGGAAGATTTTTGGATTTACTTTGATATAATTTAGATTATCAGGGATACTATATTTTGGTGTGGAAAAAATTGACTTTCTACAAGAATTTTGTAATATTTAAATCTATATTTCAACTTTCTGGTCAAAATAAAATTTTTTTTATTACAAAACAATTTTTTTCAAGTTTTGAGGTTTAATAATATTTATTTCTAGTGTTTCAGGTGCGAAAAAAAAATTAAGTAAAAATGTTTTACCATAAAGATAATGTTTGCTCTGGATTTCTTTTTAAAATAAATATCTTAAAATATTTTAAAGACCATATTTTGGTTAATTTTACTTTAAAACTTTTTGTTAAACTTAATATTTCCTCCAATAGCATATTAATCTTGAAGTAATAAGCCTTAAAATATAATGTATACAAGAATTTCTTTATAAACGAATATGCTTTGATTTTTAGCAGACTTCCCTTTTCTAACTTAAATCTTTTCTCCTTCTAGAAAATAGTTTTTTCTGGACAGCTCTGTCCTGAGTTAAAGACTTATCCCCTTGGCAATGACATCGCCGTTGGAGATTCAACTTTTATGCGTTTTAATTAAACGAAATCGAAAGCTCCAGACGGAGACAGAGACGCAGACGGAGACGGAGATGGAGACGGAGACGGAGATGGAGCGAAGCCAAAAGGAAATTGCTGATTGTGCTGCATGCAACATTATTCCGTTGTTGTTGGCCAACAAGCCAGCGAATCATTTGACCACGGCAACAACGACAACAAACTGCGACTTGCACTTGACAACGAAAATGGCACAACAACAACAACACACAGCACACAGTACATAAGCGGGGTAGCTGGAAAAACTCGTCACCGCAAAACAATGGCATTCATCCTACATTTTGGCCCGAAAACAAGTTGCTCATACGCCCCATTGGCATTGTTTTGCTTTTCCTTTCTTTCGAGTTGAAGCTTCAGCTTCAGCTTCAGCTGCTGCCTCTGCTGCTGCTGCTGCTGCACTTGCACTTGCACTTTCTTTTTGCATTATGGTCTGGGGAAAAACTTTCGATTTTCTCGCTTAAGAAAAAAAAAATAAATAAAGAAAAAACTATTTCGCTTGGCAAGCAAAAAGAAAATGAAAGCGAAAATGCGAAATGGAAACGCGCTGGGGAGTAGAAGGAGGAGTAGTGCAAGAGGGAAGCTGAAGACCTGAAATGTGTTAGTTGGCAACTTCCAATTGCTAAATGGCAGCAGCA